>JAJKFJ010021349.1:0-86607 GCA_027382625.1 Tetmemena sp. SeJ-2015
ATTTTTAAAAAAATTTGGGGAAGTCTATAAGCGCTTCATCGATTCACAGTTTTTGTACGTTATGCCATTTCAACGATAGATGTTTGCTACAGTCTACGGAGAGATCTTGGATAAGGAAACTATCTATGGAAGATTTCGCGCGCTACTCAAACTGAAGTGCGCTTAGTGGCGAAGAGTTTGAGGATCAATCAAATAATTGATGTGCACATCTTGAAACTTAGAAGTGCGATGAGGAACAGCTGCAACTCCTAACTTTCTCATCTGCAAAGCAACTTTCAAATGCGAGAGTATAGGTGCGCGCTGGCACTCTCAACATTTTTGCGATGGAGTTGATGTTGAGAACTGGCTATTACTACTATAAGGGTGACTACATCCATCCTTAGAGTCAAAATGAAACTGAGATAGGATGGATCATGTAGTTATTTTTTAGTAATTTCGCGTTTGACTCGCTTGATTATAAGTATTAATAAAGAAATTAATTATACACAACTTATTTTCACTTTCTTATCATATTATGGGATTTTGAATGTAATTGCACTTAAGTTGTAAACTTTATTTTTTTCTATTATCGGAAATAGTGCATCCAGAACTCTATAAATTGACCACTGTTGCTTGTATCGATCTATGAATTCATGCTTATCATCTTCTATCTTAGTTCCATTCTCAGAATCTACATTCGAAGTAACACATGGTTCATAAATTACCTTAAATGAGCTCTCTCAAGTTATTGAAGAGAATGAAATCCTGGTCATTTTTCGAGAAATTAACGTTCAGCATCAAAAGGGCTTTCTTAATTATCCTTTTCGCAATTTTTGAAGCTAAATCCTTCTTCTTCAAACCTAATTGGATATACTCAAATGTACTACCTATTACTTGCAATGCCTCGTCAAAGCAAATGAAATCCTCCCTTGACTAAAATATCGGCTTCAGATTAGGATTATCTGGCTCTGCTTCTCTATGAGCTAAATAGTTTGTGAAGTTTTCATATCAATAGAAGCCGTAATCATGATCCAATAAGGTTTCATAAGTATCTTTCTTCTGATAAAAGAAGAACAGTCTCAAGCACCTGTAAAAGAGTGCTCAGCTTTTCTCTTCTAGGTAAAAATAAAAGTTATAAATATAGGTAATAAGATCTGCTTGAGTTCGCCTTGACAAATGCATCTAGGATCTTTGATTTCAATAAGTTATCGCCGCCTCCTTATCTATTCCTTTAGAAAGTACCTGTCATATTATAAGGCCTCTCTTCCTTTTTGATGAAAGAGAATAAGGACATAGGAGCTTTTGGTTGAGCCTTTTACTTCATCTCTCAACTATAGTTTCCTTCTCCCATCATAGAAATAAGCTTGTTTATAAGTCTATTCGATAGTTTCAGCTTTTCTGTCTGGGCGTTATCTCTAAAGAATAGGATTTTTTTGCCTATGGTCATACTCTCGTTACTCATTTCTCTTATCCATTTGGATATCTTCTCTGAAATTTTTTCGCATACCTTCTTATAATTACCTTCTATAGTCATTTTCTACTGATAAAAGGGATTAACTCTTATAAGATCGAAATCGTGCTCATACTCTAGATTCTAGTTTCCTCCTTTAATGATCTTCTTAAGCTCTATCTCAAGTATCTTTAACCCTTAAACGTTTATTCCATTTTCAATTAGCTCACTCAGCCTTTCAAAGTCAGTGTCATTTACAGCATCCTCATCGCTTCTTAAAAAGCCATATCTATAGAGAGCCTAAATGGATTCCTCTAAGTGATCCTAATTTTAAGTGTATTTTGATAAAACTTGGTGGCTGAACCAAAAGCGCTATCTAAAAAACATACGAGCATAAATCGTCTTTGCCTTGCCATCTAAGGTAAGGAAAAGTTATATGAGGCATTTTTCTTCATCAGTGAAGAGATTGGAGTAACTAAACACAGTTTTGAGAACAAGGTCGAAGTTGCGGACATACCTAAACTAAATCTAAATAAATAGAGATGAATATACGTACCTGTTGTCTTAATCGATGGGAGCTCTGTAACTTTACAAATTTTGCAGATGACTACTTTAGCTTTAAGACTCAGTCATTGTAGATTGTTAGGAGACTTATGATGATTGGATTTCTTCCTTTATTTATTGAAGCGCTTCTTCGCTTACTGAAACTTGAGAGATTACCATATCATCTGGTGGCACATATTCCTTGAAATAGTCAAAAACCTCCTCCTCTAATTCTTCCTATTCAGTTTTGCAAATTTAAGATTTTTCTTTCGTTTCTTCGATTGGGTCTTTCATACTAAACTCAAACCCGACTTCTCTATTTATGTTATCTTTGTTTATATTCTGAAATGCCTTAATGAGGGCCTTTGGCATATTTTGAAAGTCTTTAATGCTGAAACTTTAGCATTCTGAATCAATTTTATCATTGACAGCCGAATCTTTAATCCTCTAGTCTTTCAAAATATGCTCAAGAAAACTCACTGCTATATCCACTCTATCAGTCTTTCCTGGTATAGTGAATTTACTTTCTATCTTGAAGTAATCTCTATTTTCGCTAATGATTGTTGAGAGATTAAACGAGAAATCAACTGCAAGATAACCAAGCTCATACATTTCGATAAGTCCTTTCTTTGACTAATCAATTTTACCATCCAGCTATGCGAGGTCAACTTAACACACTACTTTAATTGCATGCTCGTATCTTTATCTGCTCTTATCTCTCTCAAGAAAAACTTTTATAGCAGATTCCTTCGAACTCTGTTCTTATTAACCCTCATTAAGGGGCATTCACTTGATTTTCATCTTCTCTCTCACTTTCTTATGATTTTCCCAATAAGATTGTGCAAGAAGGATCTTCTGTCTAAATACCATAGGAAATCGATAGTAGATATGCTTTGGTTTCCCGAAATTTCCAACTCCAGTTGAGCCATTATTTCCTTATTTAGAGTTTAAATTAGATTTTGAATTAGAAGTTGATGTGTCAGTTCAACTTGAAGAGTAATAGTCGAAGTAGGGATCTTAGTCTTCCTGCTATTATTTTTGAGAAGGGGTTATTTAAACAAAGCCATCTAGGCTCTTTTACCCAGAGGGTTTTTCCATAGGTCTTAATAAAGGCTAGATTTTAGTTACAAGTAGAGAATTTCCTGAAAATTAATTAAGGCGTGATTGATCCAAGAGTAATTTTAAAATTATTTTTCACAATAAAATGCAAAGTTGATCTCATTTAAGTATTTACTTATAGTAATACAACAACAAACGATATATTCAAACTTTAAAACTGCTATCAAGTCACTAAGTAGTATTATTGGTTAAATTTTGGCTTCCCTCACTTTGGAATGTGGTGGAATACAATTTAAGGATGCTGTTACAAGAATTGTTGCTGGTTTTGCTGCTACTGCAACTTATTGCCATTCTAAGTTTTACTCCAGACAAACAAGTTACCTGAATTCATATGACTAAAACCATTGGAGCTGTTGCCCATCATAGATATCGTATTTTAAGCCTTCGATGCTGAAGCAGAGTTTGTGTTCATCTTACCACTATTTCCAAAAATGCAGATAAATAACTATGCAGAATAAAATTAATCATTTTTCCTTAAGCGGCATGAAGTGAATGCTGGATTTACTAACCATTAAAACCTCAGAAACTCTTAAAATTGTAAAAATATAAATACTTTCAAAGAGCAAGTAAAATTTAAGTAAAAGTGTCCAAATAGAATGATTTTGAGTTAATACGAAAGATAATTAAAAATCAAAAGGACTCTTAGTAAATTTCTTAATTTTTAAAATGATGGAATTAGTTTAGCTTGAGATAGTACTAGAACTCATCAACATTTTTGCGATGGAGTTGATGTTGAGAACTGGCTATTACTACTGATAAGGGTGACTACATCCATACCTTAGAGTCAAAATGAAACTGAGATAGGATGGATCATGTAGTTTTTTTGAGTAATTTCGCGTTTGACTCGCATGATTATAAGTATTAATAAAGAAATTAATTATATACAACTTATTTTCACTTTCTTATAATATTATGGAGTTTGATTGCTCATACTCCTTAATCCGTGATTAGGTTAGAAATCTAAAACTTTAGGTTTCAGGAAATTTCCGACATTCTAATCTTTTTAAGCTTGCCCTGGTCTCAGACTTTACCCTTAAATTATTCCTATAGATCCTGAACCAGTATGCCCATTTGACATTCCTGTAGCTAATGGACCTTGAGATTATGATATAACTTCATTGCCATTAGACTAGCGATTAATGTGAAAATTTCTGGTATTTTATATTACCTGAAGCCCTCCACTAGACTTGTACTCTTTTCTTTTCGCGTTCGTATTACTGTGCTGCATGAACATATTTAAGAAATGAAAAAATTAATCTCAATTTTCTTGATTGAATTCTAATGCGTTTTAATGCGCACTCGAATTACCTCCTCCCCCACTCAAGCTATTCTACTTAACCATTCTGAATTTCTTCTTTTTAAATATTGGAGAAGATTAGGCTTGGACGGCGGGTCCCCCATTTTAAAGTAGGCTTTACTAAGCTATCAAATAATTTTATGTCCCGTTTCTAATGTTCATATGCTGGTGATTCATGTTAATTAAGTTTTAGAAATGAAAACTATTATGAACCTAATATAAAAAAGTTTTTGCTATTCAAATAAGTCTTAAATTAATTTCCCCCAAGGGTCTTAGAAAAGAGGAGCGGGGAACTTTCCTCATCTAATAGTGATGACTGTAGCTATTTAGCCCAGTCCTTATTTTAGATCTATTGGTCTTTATTGCCTTGCATAATTTTGTTTATCGAACTTCCAAGGGGTGGTCGACTAGCAGCCACACCTAAGCTCGTTGCTCCAGATTCATTTTACTTGCTGAAATTTATAGCTTGATGATTCTAGCTCTATAGCTTTTAAGTTTCCTCTGGGGTTAAACTATTCTGATTATTGGAATTAGTTTTCAAGGTGCTGAGACCATCTCCAAAGCGAGTGGAGTGGTTATGACTAGTCACATTTTAATTCTTAGAAATTATAGGTGTGTTAAATTCGTTTCCTTTCTCAGCGTAATTTTGAGATATTGCTCCAAAAATATTTTAAGAGCCTGCTGCTACTTTATCTTTGCTTTGCTGCTATTCTTCTGCCTAATTAATGCTATAGAAGAGAATATATTGGAATAAAAATTAATAAATTTTACTTAAATTAGAGAATTTACAATTTTTTTTCTTCAAATACTTCTCTTAACTTCTTAAATAGTAAAAGGGACTTTACTTTTAAATTTTTATGAGATCATCTCATAGAGTAATAAGTGACAAACTTCAATATAAAATCCTAATTGTGATTAATACCATCTTCAAAATTCTATAGATAGAAATTCCTCATTTTAATTTAAATTGTTGCTATATTAGTTTTAAGAGGCTGGAGCTCCAAAGCCTAGGCTCGCTTGTTCAGAAGTTTATTTTGAGTTTGATTTTTAGTTTCTGAAGACTTGCCCTCTGCAAGTGATTGTGATTTCCCGATTGCTTAATTTTGTTCAAACATTATTCTTTACTCAATAACTTATTTAAAAAATGTAAAACTTATGGAATCCCCTATTTCAAGCTCTCCTTTGCTTGCATAATCAGTTGCTAAATTTACTGAGTGTTATTAAAATTATTCGATCCATTGATAACCAGTTGTTGCTCTTGATACTTCTGAAATCCATTAGTCAGACTGAAAGGCTTCTAAAAATTCTTGATCATCATTGGGAAGAACTCTTTCACCATTATGCAGCTTCCCTTCTGTTGAATTTGCTTTAATTACTGTTGCTATTGTAAATTTTACTAGGAGGAATCAGCACTCGCATTTTGAGCTGCCAAAGCTGCGAGGAGTAATTGTTGAGACTGGCTGTGATTCTAATTTATCAAAAGTGAAGGTTAAGAATTCAACTTGTGCGTGGAGTTCTCAAAGAAAGGTTGAGATACAGAGTTAACCTAGAGCTATAAGTTCAGCTTTTATATCTATTGATAGCTTGCTATCTATTTTAGAAGCTCTTGCTAATTTTAGAAGGTTTGGAAATCTATGTAGTCAGATACTCCATTAGTCCTATTAAGTAAAGCCTTGTGATTAATCTTTGCTAGAAGTAACTGAGATTCTAAAGTCCTTAGTTGGTCTTGATCTGTGGCTTGTCTCCCTAGAATATGATCATAGGATTAATTTCCACCCAAGGCCATTAATGGATTCACTTTTACATTTCTGTTGAATCTTTGATTAACGTTACTTGAAGCCGCCAGAGATTGTCTTTTATGAGTCCTACTCTAATCAAAATTTTAGAAAGCATTAGTCCGAGAAAACTGCCTCTGTATTTAATTTAAGTCATTTTACTCTGTAGGAACCTTACTTATTTGCTTGCTCTTTGCTTTGCTATTAGAAGTGGATAGTTGCTATCATCTTGGCCAGCATTACTAGACTATTGAGTGTCTTTGCTGGGGACTTTGATGCTATCATAGTCCGAATTATTGAAGAAGTGTTCCTTCGTTTAGTTGTAGTTGCTTTATAAATTTGTCGAGTTTGCATTTGTCTTGGTTACTTATCTTTAAACTGGTAGAACTTTGAAGCTGTAGATACTACAAAAGGCTTAGGCTTATTTTCTAAAGATTCTAGACGCTTTTTCCTCCCAAAGCACCCAGTTTGAATCTCCCAGATTTCCTTAGAATGGTCCATCAGCTTTTAATACTCTTTCATAGATTCTTCGTATTCACTGGGATAGATTAACTCGTAACCTCCGAGATTCTTGAGCTATAAATAATCATAATAAAGCTCATTAGGATTACTAAATCTTTCACATTCATGAAATCAGACTTGAGTTTATCTTTGAAAGTTCCCTAAGGCTTTTAAGATTTGCCTGTTAGCATTCGTTTCTCCATGTCTTCTTGCATCTGCTATTTATAAAAGTTCTTCCTCTTAGCTGAGAGTCCCAATAACTTGAAAGTGTCTCTAATTAACTCACTCTTTATCTTATAGTCTAAAGGTGAATCAGTAGAGAAACTAGGACTGTGGTTCACCTCTAAGAGTATGGGTTTGCATCTATGGTCGATCATATATTTATAAACTCAATTCAGGCTGGCTTGCTTATAATCTCCAGATGATGTCCTTGATGTTGTCCCAGAGAGTTATAGTAAGTTATAATTTATCAATCATAGTGTATTTTAAACTTCGCTTATGACCCACAGAGTGTTAACATATAAAACAGATCCACTCCATACACTAGAACGTAAATTTTCAATAAATTTCAATTATAAGCCATCCATTAGGTAAGGCTTATTTACATACCTCTAAACTACACAGTGCTCAGATAACTCAATCTCACTGATGTTCCTTGTCAAAAAGATCCCTTTGCCAATAAAATATCAATATAAAATTACCTACTATAAGTATAATTTGAGTGATGATAATTTCTGTTTCTAAAGTTGAAATTAGTTTCATTTCCTGATTCGTTTTCAAGAACTTAGTCACTCACAAACTCCGATGCCCCTTCTTCAGAGAGATAGTTTTTACTTTGATACTTTGCTTCACTTTGCTGCGAGCTTTCGAACTTCTGATTATGACTCGCTGCTCCTCCAACTACCTTCATCTTTTCTCTGGTATTTTTACTACTGTTACTGTGAGGCAACTATACAATCGATTTCTCACTGTGCTTAGCTGATGAAGAAGCCCTCGATTAAGACTATTTCGAAGATGATCCAAGATCGAGCGTTCTTCTTGGCAGCAAAAACTAAGATTACTACTCTTAATCAGTAGCTCCAATTTTAGAAGCATTGGGCTTATTTTAGTTACCATTATTCGATTATTCTTCACCGTCCTATATGTAAGATGAAGGCTTTGCCTATCTGAGAAGGAGCTGCAGATTTTGCTTGGCTGGGGAAGATTCTGAAGGAAGAGAAAATTTCTGAGCTGGACTTGAGGATGTTTATGTTGGCCTCTTTTACAACATTATAGTGTTTTCTAATCTGTCATTCTTTACATAAATAAAATTAAATGCTTGTATAAAGTTTAAATTCTTTTAGGTGTGAGAACGAGATGGTTAGTGTGAGTCTTGTCAATATTATTGTGAATCCAAAATATTGGTGCTGCTTTGCTTACTAGAAGGAGTTTGAGAAATTTGGTTTACAACTGAGATAGTCTATTGTGGCACTTAAAATAGATAATATTAACTTTAGCAAGATCTTGCTTAATCGGATTTCTTTCCGCCTCTCTTGGGATATTATTGTTATTCTGGTTTTGAGGAGCTACTTATAGCGTAGTTAATTTTCCATTATAAGTGAATTACTTTTATAGAGAGAAAATCATTTAACTTACATTATATTTTAAGATTTATAATTTAATCAACGTTAATTAAAGTCTTGTCTCCTTTTTTTAATTTCTTCTTCTATAAAATTCAATAGTTGATAATTAATTATTTTTATTAAATTTTAGATAAATTTACATTTTTTTTGTCTATATTGAGAGGAGGCTAAGATGTCATATTTAATTTTAAGTATTCTTTAATTAAGAGTCTATCAATCAATTCCTCTTCTTACTACTACTATTGCTCCTATTAAGTTCGTGATAATTAATTTTAACATGGGATTAAATTTGGTAAAAATTAAATTTATCAAAGAATAGAGGGACATATTATATCAAATGACAAGCCATAATTGCTAAATAATGGTAAAATAGCTCTGACTAAATGGAGTTAAGTTTTTATTGCTTCTAAGCGAAAAAATTGTTGAGATTTTTAATTTATATTTTATGTTTGATTTATAAGCAAATAAAGAATCATTATATCTTTGCAGTTTGAAATTATCATCACAGACAGAGAAGCTTAGTCAAAAGAGGGTCAAAATAAGTAAAGCAGAACATCAAATCAGACGATGAAGATGAAGAGGAGGAGGGATGGATGATGATGATGACTAAATCGATGCTGTGGATTTTGATGAGGAGGAGGAGCCAGATGAGGGAGATGAAGAGGAGGAAGAGGGCGGAGAGGCTGCAGAATATGCAACTAACAGTGCTTGCTCAGAGGAGGAGAGCATGATACTTGAAGAATCATTTGACTGCTTTGGAGAGATCACAACTTCGCTCAAGAAAGACACTCTCTAATAGTAGGAGCTATTCAACTAGAAGAAAAAGAGCGTAAATTTATAAGAGAAAGAAAGGAATGATTATATTTTGCTTCTCTACTTATCTTATTAGGAAGATTAATAGGCCCACAAGCAAATCTAAAGTGACTGGCAGTGATATATTGCTCAAGGGTAATTGAATAATTCCAGAGTAATAAGAAGTTAGTAGCCCCCACTTTCAGGCAGTCAGAATTCAAAGAGACAAACTATTCAGAACTAGGAAAGTGGCTTAATGAATAAGAGTAGCAGTAGCTTTAATCAATCAAGGTAAAGTTTGCCCAACAGCCACCAATAGTAGCAATAGTAAAATAAGCTCACCTCAGTTTACCAAAAAGATAGTCAACTGGAGTCAGGACAGCAAAACATGCTCTCAACTTAGCTCACTTCACAAGAAAATACCAGCAAAGACACTAGGTTAACTTTGAATAGTAGCACCTCTACTAAGACTCCTAGAGTTTCGACTAATCTGGGTAATGCATAAAACGTTTAAGGTAAATCCAGTTCGCGTCTAGGAAAGTAGGGTGAATAGATTAAAAGTCCCACAAGCTTGAATAAACAAGAGGAGGCAAGACTTGCACAGTACTTAAAGCTTGGTCAAGAAATGAAGAACAATCTCAATGACAGTGCAACTGCAGGGGTAGAAAATCAGGAACTTTAAAATAGCTAAATTGCAAAGAACAATAAGCAAGTGAAAAGACCAAAGCTGATCATAAATGTTTTCTACACAAAGTATGACATAGTTCGAGAAGTTGCGAGAGACTACTTTCAAATGAGAGTGTGTTATATTAATCTCTTATATGCCAAAATTTTTAATAGAAGATGGCTTAAAGTTTGACCTGAGAATTTACGCATGTAGAATGTTTCATAATAAGCATTCCTTTTAATCCTCTTCGCATTTTCTTGTACAAGGATGGACTATACAAAGAATACTATCAATAAGTCTAGCCTGATGACTTAGAGAATTCCCTCTGCTTTGAAATTCTGGGATTTGACATTATGCTCGACCATATTTTATTATACTATTAGAGAGGTCTATTGTTTTTGAGAGTGTGTGAGGATGATGTAGAGGAGTTTGACCTATTTTGGTCTGATACCGCAATGGCACCTGAGAAGTTACAAAAGCTGAAGCCCTACCAAAGATTAAACCACTACCCTGGTATGTATGTACTAGCGAGAAAAAATAATCTAGGAAAGCATCTCAATAAAATGGCTAAGAAGTTTGAGTAAGAGTACTCCTTCTATCCTAAGACGTGGATGCTCCCTAGTGAAATGAGTGAGTTCAAGAATCATTACAGCCAAGCAATTGATAAAAACCAAAAGGCAGTTTATATAGTTAAGCCTGAAGCTTCTTGTTAGGGCAAAGGGATCTTATAACTTAGATCATAATGGAGTGGATCCTCTTTGAAATAATTGGACTATGCAGGTTAGCAACTTAGCCCTATCAGTAGGTTAACAGCAACAATATAGAGGAGATGTGCATGCATCTCACTAATTATGCAGTCAATAAGTTTGCTACTAACTTTGTTCAGAATAAAGATGCCAAGCTTGACTCTGTGGGATAAATGTGCATTAAAAAACTATGAAGTACCTTAAGAATGTTAAAGGCGAGGATACTGAAACTCTTTATGCTAAATCATTTGCTAAATGTTAGATCAATGACATCATCGTAAAGACACTTATTGCCGGTCATCCAACTCTTGGTCACGTTTACAGATCTTGCCAGCCTAAATTATAAAACTTTTGAACATCATAAATTGAATGTGAGGGACCATTATGAGCTCAAGAATCTAATCAATATTATTGACCTTAATTCTGAATTGCTTTAGTTTTGTGTATTAATTATAGAAATACACTTAAGCATTCAATATGAGTACCAGTCCTAAATAAACCTCTAGAAAGTAATCTCTAGTAAAAAATTGCAGCTGAGGAGACAGCAACACCAAAATTTGATCCAGTCTAGCCTCACCATCATGATAAAGCTCCTCCTCAGAAAGAAGGCAAGATTATCGTTAGAAATCTTGGCTTTGACTTGAAGGAAGTGCATCTTTAGAAGGAATTCCCTAAGTTTGGCCAAATTGTTTCAGTTTCCGTGCCCATAAAGAATGAGAACAATTTGAACAGAGGATTCGGTTTCGTAGAGTTTGCCTCCAAAGAGGATGCAAATAAGGCAATCTAAACTATGAATGGAGCTAAGTTCAAGGGTAGAGTGCTAGC
The DNA here is from genome assembly GCA_027382625.1 of Tetmemena sp. SeJ-2015. Lineage (NCBI taxonomy): Eukaryota > Ciliophora > Spirotrichea > Sporadotrichida > Oxytrichidae > Tetmemena > Tetmemena sp. SeJ-2015. The sequence continues at coordinate 11,317 of JAJKFJ010021349.1, forward strand.
TGTTGAGCTTTCAGCCCCAAGCAGAAAGTATGAGCACAGAGTACAGAGTATAGTAGAGCACACTAAGATGAGTAGACAGGATGCAATTCAGCCATAGGTCTTAAGACAGGAGAAGGAAACGCAATAGAAGGCTAAAGAAGAGAAATAGAAGGCGCAAGAAGAAGCAAAACAACTAAGAGATAAGAATAAGGTGGAGCAGACTAAATAAAAGGAGCTAGAGAACAGTAAGAGACAGGATAGAAATGCAAAGACCAACAATAAAAAGGATGGTACTACACTCTTTGTGAGAAACATCGGCTATGATACAGATGAGCAGCAGTTTAGACAGTTTATGGAGAATTTTGGAGAGCTGAAATACGCAGTGCTGTGCAAAATAAAGGAGATGCGACTTAATGCTGAAGAGAATGGAGGTCTCGAAGGTCAGACTACCCACAAGGGAACTGGGTTCGTTCAGTTCAAAGACGAAGCTGTTGCATAGCAACTGATTGAGCTTTCTTCAAGTATTGAATTAAAGCTTGATGAGGAATGAAAGGCCAGCAGACTCAAGGCAAGGAGGGAAAAGGAAAAGACAGGCAAGGATTCACTCATAGATAACAAAGGCATTCTTAGTGTTATCACTGGTGAACTTGAACTGAATGGAAGAAGACTAGTTTATTTTTCTCTCCTAGTTATAAAGGAGGCTTTAAATAGAGCTGAGGCAGTTGAGAGGTAGCAAAATGAGTAAAAGCAAAAGTTGCAAAAGGAAGACAAGAGAAATCTTCATCTCAAAAAGGAAGGTCTCCTTAGTGAGGAGAACTGGATACACAAGCAACCTCGCCCTTCTTAGAAAGATCTAGAACACAGACAGCGCTTGTTAAAAGAGAAGGAGACCGCCATCTCCAAGAACACTAACTTGTTTGTATCTAAGACCAGAATCCAAATCAGAAATCTGCCCCGTAGAGACTTCTTTGAGAAGGAATTGAAAGAGCTGATGATGGTTGTGATAGAGGAGTGGATTAAGACTCTCAGAGATAAGTCCGTTTTAAAGGACACTAAGAAAAAGAAGCTTCTGAAGCAGGTTAAAATCTTAAGAGATTAGGAAAAGACTGATGTAGGTGGAGATAGCTTGGCTTCTGGATTGGGTTTTGCTGAGTTTGAGACACATGAGCTTGCTCTCTTTGCACTTCGTTATCTGAATAATATGCAACTAGTGAGCCACAAGGGTTTGATCTCAGACTTCTCTTTGGAAGATGCTAGAGCACTCCACAAAAGAGAACTCAAGCATTAGAAGCAACTGCAGCTTGCTAAGGAAAAGAAGAAGGTAGAGAAAGAAGAAAAGAAAGAGCGTGATGCCAAGGAGGCTAAGAAGGTGCAAGTGCCTGCTTCTGGAATTGTTGAACTTGGCAAGCGCAAATCCCCTGAAGGTGAGACAAAGGCAGAGAAGGAAAAGAAGCCGACTGTTGATAAAATCACCGATATGGAGTTACTGCATAAGATGATGCGCCAAACTAACAGCAGAGGAAAGAGACAGAGAATAAAGAAGAGAATTGACTAGCTAGAGGGTAAAACTGAGTCTACTGAATAGACAAACGAGACTAAGGAGAAGAAGGTAGCAGCAGTTGTGGATACTCCCAAGCCTAAAATCAAGGAGGCTAAAGAGGTGAAGCTAACTGCTCAAGAGAAGGTGTAGAAACTGCTGAAGAAAAGAGATGAGAAGCTCAAGCACAAAGAGGAGCGCAAGCGCCCACATTTATTAGAGGAGGATAGAGAGATCCTGAAGAAGTTGAGAAACTCCAAGAAAGATAAGAAGAAGGAGAAGGCAAGAGAGACAGATGAGTTTGATGATATGCTCAAAACTTACAAAAGCAAGGTACTCAAGAAAATGAAAAAGGGTCTAGAAGGTGCCAGCGAGAAGCAAATCAAAGAGGGAGACTTTATGGAGGTTGAACTCAGTGATTGATAATACACAAAGCTTAATGCTTTAGCCACTAATTAAAATAAGTTAAGAATTACTAATGAAAATTCTCATAATATTTGATATCAAGATTTGAACGAAACTAGTCTATGAATAAGCCTGAAGATAAATAATCCCTCATATTAGAAATATCATTTTATCAGTTTGTCTAATTTAGTAAAATTTAACTTACAATAATGGAGGAGAATTCGAGGCCACCGATTCATAAAGGCTTGACCTTGAACAGCTTATTGTTTGGAAATCAACGTTCACCCCAAGCTATAAATAACTTAAACTCACCTTCGATGAGAAACATTAGTTCTTCAAACCGCAACTCCCGCTCAGATGTTGAAGGCCAGAATAGCAGCAGGAACAGATTACCAGGTGTGAGTGGCGGAGGAGGCGGCCAGTAAATTGACATGCCTACCTCAACCTTCGCAGCTCATGCCAGCAGATAAAATTCTAGAAGAAATGTTAGTCAGCCAGAGAAAGAAAGCTCCGAGGATACGGTTAGTGATACTTTCCTGCTCAAGAAAATTATAAAGCAGAGTCTTATGGAATTTAAAGCTGAGGTCATTACTAGAATGAAAGATGACTTCGATCAAAAGCTTAACGCCATGCAGCAGTCTCAGTCTACTCTACAGAAGAAAGTATCACCAGTGATAGACGAGATGACCCAGATTCAAAATATGGGCAAGTCCTTTATCCAGTCTGTCCTAGAACAAGTTAAGGAAGCTTTAGAGATAGATAAAAAGATGGACAAGTTAAGGAATGAATTCATCTCTAGAGATGAACTGTAGCTTACTTTATCTGCCTCTGATTTTCTTACTAAAGAGGATTTGAAAACTACGCAGGAATAATTGCAAGAGTCAGTTGATTAAGTAAATACCAAGCTTATGGAGCTTGACTCTCAAAAAAGAGAGTTGGATAACAACTTAGTTTTACTTAGAGCTAAAATGGAGGACAAGCCTGATTCTAGTCACATAAGAGATCTACAGAGGAAGATTAGTGAATGTGCTTCTTGGGAAAGTGTGAGGTAGATATATACTGAGCTTGGAATGTATGTGAAGAGAGATCTCTTCGAAGGTCTGCGTGCTGAGATGAATGAAAAGATTTCAAGCACTAAGAATGCGATTGGTATGTTATTCTTCATTAACTCATTTATTGATTGGCAAGCTTATCAAGTACGATGAAGCCATGAGTGAAATAAAGAAGCTGAATGATTCGATTCAAGATCAAATAAAGATGCTTGTTGGCAAAGTAGATTACAAAACTGACTAGCAAGAAGTTTAGACAAGACTCAGAACTTTGAGAGAGGAGGACGCTGAAATCAAGAAGAACTAAGTCAGGTTTGAAAATGAAATTGCTTATATCAAGAAGCAACTAGCAAATAAAACTGACGATAATGACTTCTAACAACTAAGAGAGAAGGCTTTTACATTTACTAATAAATTGGACTTTACCAAATTAGAGAATACTGTGCTTCCTGTGAATAAATTAAATCCTTATATTTTTTGTGTGATATCTGAGTTTAAGATAGAGTTCGAGAAGTTTTCTAATAAAGCCAAGACTCATGACTAGGTAATCATGCGCTATGATGAAATCCTGAGTGAGAAGGCTTCCAAATGGTCTTTGGCCTAGTTGGATGACTAGATTCAGAGAAACTACGCAAGGGCCGTAGTCTCGAATTAGCATACAGAACAAATTCAAAGTTTAGAGTCTCAGCTCTCTGAGTTGAAGAGCAGCTCAGCCGAGTAGTTTGATAACATTATACTCATTAGAATTTAATTTCAAAATCTTAAAATTTCCTAATTCGAGTAATAACAGAGCAATCTCGTATGAAATCCTGAAAGCTGTAAAGAAAGTCTAAAAGTAATCTATGCTCTCAGGAATGAACCCAGGAAATGCCTCTTTGGATTAAAAGTTGCTTCAATAAATACTTTAAATGAAGGCTAATCAGTAGGATGTAGAAACCTTGTTCCAAACTAAGAGTAATAAGAAAGACTTTGAGGATTTGCTCTTGTCTTTAATGTCGATGGCAAAGCAGATCAAATTGCTGATAGTACTTTTCATTGAGCATCTCAGATCTCAAATCAGTGGAGGAGGGCAAGACACGGCTCTCAACAAAGAAAATAAGAAGCACTTCATCCTCAATTAACTCAACATCATTTCAAAGTGGGTCCTTAGGTTCAATCCCTCTGAGCCTGAAACTAACGCTTTTGAAAACGAAACAGAAGCCAAGACTTTGGAGAGATTCGCTAGCTCCTTAATTCTAGATTAGTAGCAATCCCGTTAAGGCACGCATACTTCAAATGGTACGGCTTAGAAAGGTCATCCTAGTACGAGAATGCCTAGCTTAGGAATTAAGCACAACTCTTTCACTTCTTAAAATCCTAATCTAAATTCCTCAAATCATTTCCAAACTATCTAAAGCCCCTAGAAGCTAAATCAAAGCAGCGCGCACTATTTCAACCCAGATAGAAGCCTGAATAATCAAAGCAATCTCTCTAATAAAAATTAGTAAACGCAACCAGCTATGAGTTTACCTCAGGGTCAGAGTTGAGTGACTCACACAGGAGTGGGAAGCTTCAGAAAGAAACGATTCACTGCTTTTGGAGAGAGAAAGCTTACTTACAACAACACTTTGATTAGTGAGGTTTCAATGAGTGTTAACAAAGATAACTAATCTCCATCCTAGAAAGTAATAAATACCCATGACACATCAGCAGAGTACCAAATGGTCCAAGATAGATTTAATAAAGTCAAGACTAAGGGTAATAGCAGCTAATATCTAAAATATGCTCATCTAAATTCTTCAATCTCGTAAGCTAGCAATTCATTATAACTTTACATGCATAGTATGCCGAATAGTCCTCTAAATCAGCAAAATGAGAAGAGAGAATAGAAAGCCTAAAGTTAACTTAGAAATTAGATAGATCCCATTGATTTAGAGCTAATCAATGATAGAAATGAAATCTCTATCACCACCACGCCTCAAACTCAAAATACTCAAACTGTAAGTATCTATGCATATTTTTGATAATTTTAGAACAGAACAAAGTCTGACAATTTAGCACCAATGCATTTATACAGCAAAGAGTATCCACTTTGAGATTAAATTTCATATAATGATCAATTAATATTTTTAACTGGTTTCTCTTACTCTGGATTCTCCATCTGAGTCAGAGTATAATTAATATAAAGTTGGTTGGTGTGCCAGAGATTGAGTGTGAGATTTTCAGCTAAAGTAAGTAGAGTTTAAATACTATAGAAGTAAGGGTTAGTAATTAGGAAAGTCACTTGCTCAACTCTTAGCAAGCCAACCACGTCTGGAGATCTGCCTCGAGATGAGCAGCTCTATGAAACAGTAGTAAACTTGGTCATTTTTAATTATAACTAAGGTCGAGCAGCGACTGCTCATAAGAATATGTCTTAGTTGGAGCTAGAAAAAGCCAACCAACTTCATCTCTTCTTGGATGAAGCTTTCTTTGATTAAGGCCTTTCCTATCTTTTATTTTATACAGGAGTCTTAGTCTTCTTAATTCCGTTGACCTTTTTCCTAGATGGAGAAGATTGCTTTGGCTTCTTGTTGACTCTTTTCTTCTTTGCATCTTCTTATTTATGATCACTTCTTTTGCTCTGAGAAGGTCTTTTTTAGACTTTATTGTTCTTGCTATTACTTTTAAATGTTGAGACTGCCTTTTTAGAAGAAGAGACTTTGCAGGGCTTGTCTTTGGGTGCTTTGAACTTGCGGGGAGAAGAGTCGCCCGATGAATTGAAGAAGCTGAAGGCCTCTTGCAATGATTTATGGTTAAAGTCCTATGAATCTGCGGTAGAGTTGCTCTGCGCTGATTACATTAAACTGGGGGGACTTCTGATTTGAATCATATCTTTACCAGTTTAAATTTTCTTGAGAGAAATATCTTGGAAAAGCCGCTGCTCCCCCTTATTAATTCTCAATTATTAGGTACTAATTTTATTTGGGCTTCCATACTCGCCGGAGTTCCCTCTCTGTGATAGTGCAGGCTGAGTTAGTGTCTTCATATCAGTCGGAGTCTCTTTAACTTAATTCTCTTGTTCTTTTAGATAGCCTCGATAAGAATAAAGATAAATTAGATGAGATAAGCTTGTTAGTTTCCTTGAGAGCTTAGCCATACTGATCTCCAGTCACACTCAGCTGCGATAAGTAACGCCTGTCCTCTTACTCGTCATAGCTAAAAAAGAGAGTATGTGTATTTAATTAATAAGCTTTGGAAGTCTGATAGGGTAGAATTTGAATTAAAGTTGATTGAGTCCAGCTTTGTGGCCAAGTTTTAAAGAGGAATATGAATGGTTCGCGGTATGTGATCATAGAAAAGGTAAGACCTCGGATCCTGTCCGATTATTTCCTCCATGAAGAGTGTGCGCGAGTTGGCGTATTAGCGATCTGAATCACCATCTTTGAGTACGTATGAAGAGATTCGACATGTCCTCACCACTCGTTCGAAGTTAGACTAAATTCAAAAAACGATGAAATCATCCTCATATGTTTTTTTGCTAAATTCTCAAGTCCACAAAGTTGGTTGAATGTGCGAGTCTGTCGAGGAGTTTAGAGGGCTGCTTGTTAAATTTGGAAAGTTCCTTTATGCTATTTGATATCAGCTACCCCCGCACTCGCGTAAGTTGGTCTTGCCTCAAGCACCGAGTGCAAAAGCAGCTGCTTTTGCAACACGGACAATGCCAGTCTCTGTCATTCTACGCATCTATCAAATAGATGCCATCTCATCATAAACGATTTTAACCTCTCTTATGAAAGATGTCGTAGATGTTTTTCAAACAGAAAGAGCAAAAGAGTCTATCGCAGCTTGTCTCTAACTGCTCAATAAGCGCCTTCTTCTTTTTCTTATCTAATATAATCTTGTCTTGGATATAGTGGTTAATCAACTCAGTTCTCTGTGGCTCTACGTTTGGGATACTCAAAGTGTTGATTTCTAGTTACTATGGCAAGTTAGATTCATGGCGCTGGCTATTATATTTGCACTCAGCCAAGATGTACTTTTAAAATGAAAAGTTATCGTGAATATCAACTACTAAACTTAGCCTTGTATTGCTTGCAGTGATGGCAGAAGCCCATACTCTCCTCTTAGAAGATTTCTTGTCGGACTTGCCGTCGCCTGATGTCCTGTTCTTAAGCTTTCCTGAACTTCTTAAGCTTGCGAGCACTTGACTAGCGGATGGTTATATTCATATCCTCTCTCAGCTGATTGAAATAGTTCAGCTCATCAGCACTTATCCACTGATCGTCCAGACGAAGCCAAGGATCGAACTCAAGCAAGAACTGCCGTCCAGCCATAGCTAGAGGTACTTCTTGCCTCTGAAATCGCTCCTCTTCAAAGAGAGTCGGTAAATACACTTAAGACTTAAGATACAGAGATATACTCATTATAAATCTCCAGTCTTGAAATATTGAGGTCTTGAAGCTTTTATTCGAACGATTGACTCAGCAATTTATTTGGTCTCCAGGTTAATAAGAAGATTGATTTGCGCCTATCTGACTCCCTCTTGGCGCTATTTGGTGAAAAGCTCCCGCTCCTATTCCTATGCGTTGGTTTGGTGAATATTTTGCCTGAGTTAGGCAGCATTTTTCTTGTTTTATTGTTTGACTATAGTAAGTTCTTTAGTGAGTAGTGACAGCTGCTCGTCAATTGAGAGTGATTGCTAGTTGAAGATTAAATTATTGTGCAAGAAAAAGTCTGGGGAAAAGCCCTCGTTTTCCTCAGCGCGGATCATATCAAAGCCGAGGAAACGCTTGGCCGTGGGCTGACGCACATCTAGGTGAGGGTCGTACACTAAGTTATCGTGAAGAAGTTTTTTCTCATCCTCATCTAAATAAAGAAACGGTCAGGGGCAAAGATATTGAAATGGAGGGAGTCTTACCTTTCAGATCGACCAAAGCCGCCAGCTCGTTCACTCGATCTTAATAGTAGTCGTGGAAGCTGAAGAGCTAGTCGTAGTGAGAGAAGCGCTCTTCTGAGCTTTGACTGGAGGGGGAGTCTCCTCGCTTCGGGAGCTAGAAGCTCTAGGCTAAAGAAGGGAATGAGAAAGAGAGCCAACATACCTTTGACTGGGGCGAAGTAGGTTGAAAGTAGGGATCTATACTCTTGAGGCAATAGAGCCAACTTAAATTAATTCTCTTTCATATTATTTAAGTACTTATATTAACTCAAACCTCCACTCGCAGATCTATCTACACTCTTGACCAGGAATATAAAGTCAAGTGCAGGAAAATTTTAAAGATTTCTTTGAGAGTTAATTCACTTCTTTCCTCCACTGAGAGATAGTTTAGTGTTATTGATAGACTTCTTTGAGGGAGAATTGCTGAGAGAGCCTGAACTCATAGTGCTCTTGTTCTATCCATTCTTCAACTGCTTGTCTATTTTAATTCTCTCTATGTTCTATTAGTTTTCCAACTCCTTTCTCATGTTTTGATATCTTTAGAGCAGCTTAAATTTCATCATATAATATAAGACTAAGTTAATAGCTTGTTCTGCTCTTGCTCTCTGAGCTTTTGATTCTCCGAAGCCTGTCTCTCTATTTTTTTCTTAAGTGCATTCATCTCTATGGCTTGCTTGTTCATGAGAGTGGCTTCCAATGCTACTATCTTCTTTTGCCTCTCGTTCAAGTAAATTTCAAGCTCCATTTGCTCTTTCTTCTGCACCTCAATCTGCATCTTGTGGGCTGCTTGATAACTACAAAGAAGGAATTTAATCACACACATTACCCCTTTAATTAAATTTGACCTCAATGTTGAGGGTTTTAAACTTACTCTCCTTATACACCTAGCTGCTCTTGCATTTTTCTCATGTTGAGCACCTCCGAAGAGTTCTTAGGCACTGTTGGCAACTCAGCATCCAGTTTATGTCTGTTCTCCTCAAGTTCTCTGGTGTGTCTCTGCTCTAGATCTTCAAGCTGACCTACGATGCTCTGTCTCCATCTAAAGAGAGGACTCATCCCATTGCTGATTGAACAATTAGTACTCTGCGATATGTGCTTGCTCCAACTCCTATCTCTCTTGCTCCTGACGTGCAAGCAGCTAATCCCATCTGCTAGTCTGCAAACGCGACTTCAACTCATTCACTCTGTTTCTAGCCATTTCAGCCTCTATAAGCTAATTAATATCCACTTGCATCCTTCTCTTAATGAAGATTTTAAATCCATTGTCAGCTACACTTACCTACGTATCTCTGCTCTTTCACGCAAACCTTTTGATGCTCCTCCAATAGCTTGCTAAATTTAGTTATAAGAAACTTTCAAGTAGGGAATAGTGCAACAGCTTACATGACGTTATCGAGATCATCTTCTTGTACTGATTGATTAAGGAGCTTGCTAGGGCTCTGCTGCGATGGTGATCTTTACATTTATTTCAGATTTATATTTCTACTATCAAACTTGGAGGAGAATTTACAAAATATTAGCATCTTATTTTTATCTTAAAATCCTATAGGAAATGACTATAGGTGGTCGGAGGAAATATAAATTAAAGCAGAGAGGATTCGAGTGATAACTATAGTAATTAATTTCATATCTTATAAGCTATAATGAATCTTGACAAGTGGGAGGAATTTACCTTCACCGACAATCTCTGCCAAGCTTTTCAGAACTACAAACCGACAGAAAGCATTGATGCAAGGCAGCAAACTACTTATCTCTAGTCTAGACTTGATCTCTACACTGCCAAAATTAACGAGTAAGTAAATAGAAATCACTTTAGAAGAATATGAATTCTGATTATTCCATTGATGCAAATATATTCATTCGAATCAATTCTGATGTTCATTTTTAGGATGAGAAAGTCTTACTGCGTACAGAACGGCCTCAATCCAGAAGAGTTCAAGGTCAATTCTAGCCAAGAGGCTTTCTAATGCTACTTCTCCTCACATAATGATGCAAAGAACATAGACTTCGATGGAGGCGGTTACCACGCCGCTTCAAGACCCATTGACTTTGTCGAGGATAAACTTTTAGACCTACTCTCAAAGGCCAAGACCAAAGAAGAGTCCTTCAAGCTAATTAACCACATGGCTTATATACAAGTCTCTTTCTTTGGCGACATAAAGACTGAGTGGGACATCAGAGCAAGTGAGTCCTTCCTCAAGGAAGTTTTGAAACTTAACCCACAGGAGTTCTAGGGACTGCTTTTCTATATCACTTTGATTGCTAGAGGCATTTTCACGCTCCACAAGTGCATCGGAGGTAACTCCAGATACTAAAACTGGGGTATCGACCCTTCAATAGGCTTCTGTGTCATCATAGCAGAGGCCTTAACAACTGAAAATCACATTGTGACTGCTATCTTACCAGAGAGAGTGCCCGTGTGTGATGCTTAGGACACTTTACATCATTTTGCTTACAGACAGTATGCTCGCCTCACTAGCTTCTAGGATCTATCATACTTGAGATATAACAGGAAGAGCTACTATGACCAGCACAAAATAAACATCAGAGGCGACCCTGACAAATTTAACGCCTTCACTTACACTAACTGCAACTTCAGAAGTTTAGCTTTATATATATTTAAGAGACGCCCCTTTTAACGAACTACAGATAGCAGTGCAGTACAAGCATATCTTCTAGGGAGACATAGTCTCATATCTAATCAAGCCACTCAAGATTTTCAAGTGGATGCTTAAGGAGTAGCCAGTAGTTATATTATCCTTTTTGCAGTAACTGCCTTTAAATTCGACAGGGACTCTCGCAGATGGTACTACAACCAAGACAACTCAGTCAAAGCTTAGAAACATATGAGAATATCTTATTATAAAGCAGTAGCTCAGCAGCAAGTAAAGGTAGAAACTAAGGTCATGGCTCAGATGGACAGCACCAAATAGACTAAGAAGCTAGTGCAGATCTTGGATATGATGCCCACCCTTAATATCAAGCTGAGTTAGCTACAGAAGAAGGTGGTTCCTCCAATCAGAATCTGTTGTGCCTGGGTAGATCAGGAACTGGTAAGACTACCACTTCAGTACTCAGACTCTTCGCCCAGGAGGTCTTGTATTCTGTGCTAAGACGCTTCCACGAAGAGTAGGAATTGAAAGCGAAAGAAGAGGAAAAGAAGAAGTTTCTTCTCTCCATCTAAAAAGACGACGAAGCAAAAGAGGAGGAGAAAGAAACCAAGCCCAAGGAGAAGAAGCCTCTGATTAGTATTTGCTTTTGATAGAGTCCCATGACTTGAGCAGGAACACAGGCATGAAGATGGTTTTCATCACTGCTTCACCTGTGCTTACCACTGAGGTGCGTCGCTTTTACAACTCTATCAAGACCAAGCTCATCAATCACCTCTTGAAGAAGGAGGAGGCAAGAAAAAAGGCCATCGCCTCAGGAGAGAGTTACCAAGAAGGTATAGAGATAGACGAAGATGATGCAATTGAGATAATTGAAGATTCCATGGAGGAGGAACAGAGCCTTCAAGAGCAAGAGGAGAAGTTGGGCAAGAAGAAAATCGAAGATCACGAGTTGAAAGAAATGCTTGACTTCATCAAGAGGGAGGAGAAAGACCTCATCGACGATTTGCATGTTCATAAAATAACTTTATAACATCCAATCAATCAATAATTAAGACTTTTGTTGAGAGTCAGCTGCAGATCCCCAACTCTTATGGCGATTTAAAGTCTGCTCACTTCCCTCTGTTCGTCACTGTGAAGAGACTTATCTACATGTTGGATGCCTGCCTCAGCTACTCCTTTTCTTCTCCAGAGATCATAACAACAACTTTATTATCGGACTTGACTCTAACTTAGGATGGCACAATGAGTCCAAGGGAGTTATGATGATCAACCACTATTACAAGGAGAGCATCGACTATGACGACTAGATAGCCAAGTTCGGCAAGGAGTTGCTCGAGATGGACAAGGAGGCTGAGATCGACGACAACTTCCAGGACGACAGCGATGGCCGTAACTTCGTCATGTTCTCAGAGAAGACTCAGGATAGCTAGTCAGCCCCTCAAGCTAAGTACGTTGGCAACTACCACAACAGAGCCAACGAAAAGTATCTACTAGAGAGGCAGTAACTGTCCTTCGAGGTGGACTACGATATTTTCGAGCAGAAGTTTTGGCCTAAGATTAGAACTAGCAAGACTATGAGGAAGATTTCTCCCAGCTTAGTCTGGACTGAGATCTTCTCAACTATCAAGGGAGGCATCAAGAGTTGCAACTTCTACATGGGCTACCTTCCCAGACACATTTACATTGGAAAAGAGGGCTCTGAATTCTTGTTCCTCAACGAGAAGAAAACCATTTACTACATCTTCCTTGAGTACGAGAAGTGGAAAGCTGAACAGAGAGCTTATGATTTCATGGATGTAGTAAACCACATATAGAAGAGGCTCTGGTACGGAGAGACTCTGAGAACAATGAAGATGGACTTCCTAATGGTAGATGAGGTGCAAGACCTTACTCCTAAGACTCTACAGGTGCTTCTCAGACTCACTACTCATAATGTCTTCTTTGCAGGTGATACTGCACAGACTATCGCTAAGGGAGTGGGAGCGAGATTCCTAGATCTCAGACATCTTTTCACCGATCTGGACTTTAATGTTCCCAAGATCATCTAGCTCACTAAGAACTACAGATCTCATGGAAAGATTCTTGACCTCGCCAACTCTGTGGTCAGTCTAATTGAACTCTTCTTCCCTAAAACCATTGATAAGCTTGTGAAAGAGGAGTCAGATAAGGATGGCATGAAGCCACTAGTTATTATGCCTCTGGATGGCAGAATGATGCGTTCTTTGTTCAATGGTACTGCAATAACAAGTGATAAGGAATCCTAGATGTCCTCTCCTTAGTTCGGCTGCAATCAAGTGCTTATAGTTAGAGATCAGCAGGCAAAGGAATAGATCCCAGACATCTTCAAGAATATGCTGGCACTCTCAGTTTACGAAGCTAAGGGCTTAGAGTTCGACGATGTGATCCTCTACAACTTCTTCCATCTTGGAGACATTTCAAAGTCAGAATGGAAGCTTTTAAACGATATCATCTACGAGGAAGTTTAGAGGGTTAAATACTCCCAGGAGATTCTAGACTTCGACTGCCTAGATGTCACAAACTTTGACTAGATCATGAAGCAGATTAAAGAGCTGGAGAAGAGAGACTCAGTTGAGCAGGAGTACGAGACTGACTTGCAACTTTCAGTAAGTCGCAAGAGAGATGAAGTCTATCGCAAGTTCTCTACTCTTTGCATCGAGCTTAAGTTCTTATATGTGGCAATTACCAGACCCAAGCGCAGACTCTTAATCTATGACGACATGGCTGAAGGAAGAAAGCCCATTCAAAATTACTGGGAGAAGCTTGGAGTTGTGAACGTTGTAACGAAAGAAATGATAAAAGAGCCTGAGTCTCTTCCAGAGAATGTAAGGAATATCTTCATGAGTGGAGCTCTGCAAAGCGAGAGATCTAGTCAGGATGAATGGAGAATACAGGGTATCAAGCTCTTTAAGAAGAAGTACTATGATGCAGCTAAGAAGTGTTTCGAAAATTCTCAAGATGATGAACTAGTCAAGAGATGCATGGCTTATCAAGAGGCAGACTTGGGCCAGACTAAAATGGGAGAGGCTGACAACAAGGCATGGAGAGCTCAGGTCCTCAAGCATTTGACTAAACAAGACAAGAAGCGTCTCATTAAAGAAAGCAAGAAGGAAAAGTTGCATGCTAAGAAACATTTCAAGGCAGCTGGAACTCTTTTCGAGAGCATTGGCATGCTGAAGCACTCAGCAAGTTGCTATTATACCGGCCAGGATTACGAGAAGGCTGCTTTGATCTTCGAAAAGCTAGAGCAGTATGGTTAAGCAGCTGAATGCTATATGCAAGTCAACGAACTCAAGAAAGCTGCAAAGCTCTATGAGGCTGCTAACCTAATTACAAAGTCAATCGAGTGCTTCGAAGCCTGTGGAGAGTGGGAGCAGCTGCTTCACTGTCTGCACAGAAACAAAGACTTCTTCAAGCAAGAGGAAAGACAGTCACTCATCAACAAGTACGTACCTGTCGCTCTTAACTGCCTGTACAAGCTCTACTCCGAAGAAGACGAGGAGAATGAGCTAGACGAGTAGAACAAGGGTAAAATGTAGGAGATGAAGATCAAACTCAAGTATCAGAAGAAGGTAGACGTGATCAGAGAGGAAGATGAAGAAGATGGACTCGATGAGGACGAAGAAGATGAAACAGTTGAGGATGAGGAGGAATCAGAGGCAACTTAAACTTTCTAGAGAAAGGAAGGAGAGGCCAGAAGAGACTCAAATGACGATGAGTAGGAGATCGAGCTGCTTGAGGAGCAAGACGAGATCCCAGACCTCTTGGAGGACATTTTCCAACTGAAGAAGAAGCAACAAAGTATGAGAGAGGAAGAGGAGAAGAAGCAAGCTGAATAGAAGTAAGCAGTGGCTAACGAGCAGGAAGGTGAAGGTCAGCTTAACGACTAATCCCAAACCTTTGAAATCATAGACACAACTCAAGAGTGGAAGCAAGCCGAAGATGGAGAATAGGAGGTTGAGCAGGATGAATAGCAGCAACAAGATGAGAAACAAAATCATCAGGCCTTCGTGGACGATTTCGAACACTTGAGTTAGTACGACCCAGATGATGAGTTCCTGCGCTCTAGCAAGAGTGTGTCCATCATTGAAAGCATCCTAAGTAAGAAGGCAATCTCACAGACTTCAGACTTCTCAATCATCTCCTCCGCTAAGAGCAAGAGAGCAAGTTCAATCATCAGCATGAGCAGCATCAAGAAGAGTAAAGCGGGCAACGCAATTGCCTTTGTGGAGTCAAACAGAGATATCCAAAATTTAAAGCATTTATAAATAGATTGAGTTATTTTCTTATCTACGCTGAGGATGTGATCACACAGAAGATCATCTATTACATATCCCTCTTCTCAGACGATGTGTCTTCCTACCTCAAGAACATCAGGTCAAAGAAGATGCTCCACTCTCTTCAGCCCAATGCCCAAAAGGAAGAACCTATCAAGGAGGACGACTTCATGATCGACCTAGATGACGTGGACTCAGACTTCGTTAACCTCATCCTTGATGTCCTTGAGAATAAATATACTAATATATTTATTTTATTTTATTTGAGTACTTCGAGCTGTTCAGACTGTGTTTGATGATCTGTAACAGGTATCACATGAGTGAGCGACTAGGAAGATACATTTAAATCCTTGTTATTGACTATATGCATGTTCTTACATTATCTCAATCTGCTCCAAGTACTCCAACCTTCACAACCACAGATTCCAATTGCAGCAGCACCTTAAGAGCTCTCACTTGAACAACTTGTGGAAGGAAAAGCAGAGATTCGCATCCATCCTAGCCCATGAAGCCATCCACAATGTGTTCACTCTCATCGAGCCTAAATTCCTAGAGATCAAGGCTCTCACTGAAGCTCTCTCACCCTCCAACTCTTTGGGCAATGAGACCTACAGAATGATGCTCGACTTGGGCTTCTGGAAGAAGATCGTCTATACTCATAATGGCCTCACTGGCCTGCAGCTCTGCCATAAGTTCTTCGACAGAGACAACTTTGAGATCCTCCTAGAGGCTTAGATTTAGACTCACTCACCAACAGTCAGCTTGAGTCCAAGGAAGCCTTGAGTGCAGTTTAGAGATGGAGACACCAGCTGGTCTATAGGGAGTTCCTGAGTAAGATACAAGGGCTGCGTTGCAAACCTAGCTGTGCAAGTGGATGGCCACAACATTATCGAAGAGATGAAGCAAGATTATGAGGAGACTCCTGAGATTAACTCACTAGCCAAGCTATATGAGTGGATGTTCGTCCCTCTCAAGAGTTTCTAAGACCATTTGAAGAAGCAGAAAATGTCAGGAGAATTAGAAGAGAAGATCAACGAGAAGATGCACAGGGAGCTTGAGCAAAGAATGGACAAGGTCTATGAGATCTACAACAAGGAAGTCTACGAGGAAAAGAAGTAGACTTTTGAGAAGTACCTATACGCATTCTAGCTTGCTATGCTACCTGGCAACTCAAACTACTCTAGAGTGTTGAATAATATCCGACACTACTTCGACTCGGATGTGTTGGGAGAAATAGTCAAGACTGTGCTCTAGGGAGTTGAGGTGCTCAGTATGGAGAAGTCAAGCGGTCCAAAGGAGACTATTAGAGATGCTCTGTTTTCCACCTTCCTGTTATCAAACTTGGAAGATGAAGTCACTTTGGAAGAGTCGAGCATTTTCAAGCACTACAAGCACAACTACTATATCATGAACGTCAATTCAGTACTTCTCAAAGACGTTCTACTACTCTCGCAAGCCATGGACTCAGTTAAGATTAACGAATTCATAGCTGCCAAGCTGGTTGAACTTAGACCCAAGTACTTCATGGTTAACAATTTCAAGCAGGCCTTCCAGAGGTAGTTCAAGGATTTCTTAAATCGTAAGCATTACTTCAATTCCATTAATCGATTTTAGAGTTCAATCAGAGACACGCCCTCTTCATGGAGAAGACTGAAACTGCCTTCATACTGGATATGGATGCTCAGTTCTTGATGGTACCCAAGCAGTGGATCACCAAGTTGCTTGTATTGAAGTTGCTCAACCTCAGTCTCTCCCTTGCTACTGAGCTTAAATAAATCTGCAATGGAGAAGGAGAGGGAGCTTTGGAAGAGACAAAGGATTAAATGAATGGAATGACTAATGCATCCTACACAGCAAGGATTAAGGAGATCCAAATCTTCGCTAGAGTAAACAAACTCGCCATACTCTCTCACCAATTGCACAATCAGTACGCAGTACAAATAGAGACACAGCAAACTTAGCTCATGAAAAACCTCTGCAAGAAGGAAGATCCTATTTTTTATAGTAGTAGTTATTGTTGATGTTTTTGAAGACTTTAAGCATCTAGTTGAGTAGAACTGGCAGCGCTTCAACCTAACTTGCATTAGATTCTCATCACTCAAGAACAGCTCTAACAGTCAATCCCGATCTCCTTTCACTTTCATCGACAGGTACTATATGATGTTCCATCTAGGGCTAGATATCAACCGTTCAAATGCTTTCTTTGGCCCAAAGAAGTACTGTAGCTTGAAGAACGGAAGGAATGAGATATTGGAGTAAGGCTTTAAGAGGTTCGGCGAAGTTGTCTAAATTGATGAGTCTAGAAGTCACATCCTATTCTAATACATTGCAACTAAGAGCAAGGATGAATATCTGGAGCTGGATTTAAACATAAGACTTAAGAATCTCATTAAAAGTTTCGAGTACTTCATCTTCGCAGATGCTTATGAAGTGTTCCTAGGGCTCGTCAAATCCTATACCAAGTATTTCAAGAAGCAGAAGAGTATTCTCAAGCAGCCACCTTAGAATGCTTCTACGATGCAGCAAGTGACATTCGAGTTAACTCCATGTTTGTGGCAAATGCTTAAGAAATTCTTGATAGCCATCGATATCCATGCCTATTTGAAATTAGGCAGCATCACTGGAGCTATAGACTCTATTTTTGAGTTCATCAAGACTTTCCAGACCAGAATCGAGCAGAGTGATCAAGTAAAGCTCCTTGAGACTGCTGGCTACTTAGGCATAAGTGTCTACCTACGGGAAAATCTACTGTCCTGATTATGTTTTGAAGTTAAAAATTTTATGTTTTAAATTTAGAAGCTTGTAGATGCAGACTTTGATTTACGAAGTTATCATAACTATGACAAGTACACTTTCCATTTAAATGGCTTTTATTAGTGTGGATTTATGATTTAGAAGGAGACTATAATATTGAGGAGGTAGTAATCGACCAGGAAGAGAGGGAAATAATAACAAGAGACATTCAAAGTAATTAATGTAAGCATTGTTATTATAATTCAGGACACTCTCATTGAAAAGTTTGAGGGACAGAACCTAATTACCAAAGTATTGAAACAAGCAAATGCAATGATTGAGAGAATGAATTAAGACGAGATGGCAGCTTCCTTCAAGCAGCAATACGTTGCACTCTTCAACCTCTTCATGAGCATGCTAGTCAACAACCCAGATGTAACAAAGAATGCAAATCTGCTAACTGAAGGCTTCGAGCTTATTGCCAGCAGTCCATTTGAAGATTTCTTCAACTACAACGGCCTGCTGGAGTTCGACTACACCTCTCCTAAGGGACTCAAGGAACTGAGGAAGCAGTTCTTAGAAGCTGAAGACTCCTACAAGCACCAGTTCTTTGGAGTAAACGTCCAAGGAGGCAATTTTGTTGCCCTTATCGATGCATCTACCTGCTCTTAATAATATTTGCTTTTGCTAAACCAAAGAGGCACAGGTCCAAATTGCATCAGCTGTGAACAAGTCTCTGACTATTGAGGCAAAGACTCTTTCATATATTCATTGCATATTACGACACTTGCAAGTCACATGTATTTGAGAATGAAGGTGAAGAAGCTCATCGACAACCAGCGCTCCAGCTACTTCAAACAGCAGAAGCTCAGGACCTACCATTTCGAGGACCGCAACTTGGTGGACGAACTTAACATGACTGAGATGCTGCTCATTCCTCAACTTCCAGGTCTCTAAGTGTTGAGCTAGCTCAGAGCTATGTCCAAGAAGCAAGTCACTCTCAGACAGATGGTAGTCTCCAAGTACGCTACCAACTCCCTCGACATTCACTACATCCTCTCTAAGGCTATAGAACTATCTTATTCTCAGGATGCTTTCGTTAAGCAAGTCTTGTCATTCCTCACTGAGAAAGGTGCTATCCTCAAGGAATTCGAGGATCTCAAAACTAATGAAAAAAATATTCTACTATTCACATAGCTTATGTAATGACGAGGGAAGTGTGGAGCAGAGGCTTGAAGAGTCAAGAAAAGTTTACAACGAGATCACTCACGACATAAACGAGTGGATGAATGTCAAGGCAGAGCCAAACTTGATCGAGGTGGAGAGAAAGAACACCAAGTTCAAGATCAAGTGGGAGTCACTCAAACTATTCGAAAAGAAGGAGAGACTCATCGCAGTCATGCGCAAGAAGCAACAGCTCCTTCAAATGCAGTGATCACTCACACAGATAGGATGAAGAAGAATCTATATCATAGTGTGATTACTAAGTTCTAATTCGATTTCAAACTTTAATTTCTCTTTAATTCTTAATGCAAGAGTTATGTCATCTATAATAACTTAATAATCGAAAAAAATAAGTTTAATCTTATGCTCTTTCAAAGTGAAGAGATCTGGATTCCCATGCCCTCGATGAGATCCTTAGCATCAGAATCTCCAATTGATAAGTTCTTGAGAGTTGTCTTGATCCTAAGTTTGTTCTAGTCGTCACTCTCCTTTGATAAAGCCTCAACCAAGGCGCTGATTATCTGAAGTCTGCCCTCTGAATCGTTCTTGTCCAAAAAGAAGATAGAGTAGTTGAGCATCACAGTGATGGCTGCGTTTCTTATATTCTTGTTATCGCTGAAAGTGAACTGACTGATGTTGTCGAGGACGAATTATCTCTTCTGAAGCATCAAGTATACGGAAGCATAATAAAAGGAGGAATTAATAAGGCAGAATTGAAGAAGAGGTTAGCGATGCAGCGAAGAGCTGTAAGCTGAGTAGGCTGAGTCGATCTATCGTCTTTCAAGAAAGAAATGAGGGTGCTTAGGTACTCAATTCCAATTTCAAAGAGCTTATAGTTTTCGGAGGACTGAGGATGCATAAGGAACATTCTATAAATGTCAAGCTTGGGAAACCTTTGTCAGCTGAAAAAAATATTTCGTACTTCAAGAGTTTCTTGACTAGCTCATAACCTTGCTTCGAGACCTTTGATGAATGGTAGAATGGCTTGTTTTTAATGAGCTCAAATAAACTCTCAAGAATGGTAAGATCTTGCTCAGAGAGTACTTGAGTCTCGGCATTAAATTCAAGAAGCTTCTTTTTAGGAGCTTCGAGATTGATTTGGTCAAAGAAGAGCAGGGTTTTCATACCTTCAATCTTAGCTTCAACTACCTTGGAAGTTTAGCCGAAGGAGGCGGCTCCAGCTTTAACTCCAGTCCTCTTTTGCTCATTTTCGCTAGTCACAAAACTATTTGAGTTATCCTTGATGAACTTTGAGATCTGTTCGCAATAAGCAATCAATGATTGTAATAATTTTCAAAGAAGTCCTTCTCTGAGGATAAATTTATCAGCAGCCACCAGTGGATTTGAACCATTATCAAAGGGAAGTTTCCTCATAACACCATCTCCTAGATCTACATCGAAAATGTGATCATACTCTCCAGCCTCGAAAAGTCTATCTCCTTCGTAATGCTTTGCAGATTGACCACCTGGAGCATTTATAACATCTCCAATCTTCTCCCAGTTGCCATTTTTATAGCAGAATGCCTCTGCTGTTGTTCCATTCTTAAAGACCTTGATCTCTCCCTCTTTTCCCTTTGTAGACTTAAGAGTTGAAAGTTAGGGTAGTTTGTCCATATCGAGATTGCCTCCCATGCGAGGCTTTGCACTCATCTTCATATTCTTTCAAAGATTCTCCAGTTTCCTTCCTTGCATAGTCTCTAGTAAAGGTTCTGACCTTATAGTCTTCTCCACCGGTTATAAGATCACCGAGGTGATTATGAGTGACCGACCAAATAGTTCTTGGATGCTCGATAGTCTAAACGCAAACATTGTCTCTCCAGATTTTGACAGTCTTATCATCACTGCAGAACTAACTCTCCAGTGGGTAAGCGGTTAACAGAGAATACGAACCATTGTGACCTTTCAATTCTGAAAGCTGAGTTCCATCAATTGACCAGAGTTTTACAGTCTCATCGTTGGAACAAGAAGCAAATCCTAAGCCCGGGATCTCACAGAATTATCTGATTATATAATGAAGAAATGAGGTATCTATTTCTTTCTCCATATGTCCATTATACCAAAGTCTAATTTTCTTCCCATAAAAAATGAGAATGACCTTCAAGGGTGTTCTTGACTTTTCCTGTTTCCACATCCCATATTTTTGCGGTTCTAAAAGTTTAGAGTATATTTTTTGATAATTCCTCGGGAATGCATTAGCTTAGTGAGTTAATTGCTCATTATAAGATTTAAGTTTAAGGGAAATTTTAAGTTTGTTTATAATGACGATAGAGTAATAAGCAACTTTCATGATGGTGGTATCTTTGCTTCCATTATGATCTTCTCTAAAATAATTGATTTGAAGAAAGTTTACGATGGCGCAATCGAGTAAATAAACCCACTGTGGTAAGCGAGATCTTTGTCTTGTTGAGTTATCAAGCATGTACAGCTTGGCTGTTGAATCAATGGACCCACTTAAGAGATAGCCACTATCTAATTCTATATGCCAATAAGTGAAATCATGAAGTGGATTCTAAGAGTACTAAGAGTGACAAATGTGTATATATAATTCATATAGAGAAGCTTGAGTCCATTTTAAAATCAAAAGATATAATTAACTTCTTCTCTCAGAATTCTCCAAATAAGGATAATATAATAATTTGGCTAAAGCTTATTCGATGACTATCAGTCACAAACTTCAGAGCCTCACTCTTTTAAATTGATGAAATGATTTCACATTTCAATAAACTCTTGGTTTCCATCAAGGAAGCGTAAGAGCTGTTGCAACATTAGACAGTGGAATTAATTTTATTTCGCTTTTACTATCTAACTCTACAGGAAGATATCACTTTGACAAAGATATTTCAAATTTCTTTTAGTGTGAACTAAGATGGATTCTTCACTGGAAGCAAGCATAAATTATTGAGATAATGAAGGTTGACTTAATGGGTAACCCTGTTAATGTGTATTCTGGCCACGAAGGAGCAGTTAATGATAATTAAATTTCATCTGTTTGTATGAGGAATTAGTGAGCGGGTCTTGGGATGGGTAATTTGGTTAATTCTAAAATTTTTTACATCAATTTATATTTAAATGACCGCTTTAGTCATTCTCATGCGGTGGCAGTTCTCTCTCTACCAAACGGTATCATAATATAGTAGAAAATTAAATTAAAATCGGTGATTAGTAAAAATAATAAATGGTGAGTTCCAACTTCGTGGCAGTTGAAATCGTTAGAACACCCCTTGATCTGTTGAAATATGATGCTCGCAAATTCCATAACTCGTCTAATTTATAAAATATTTGTCGGAAAACTCTGTACTGAGGCTCCACCAAAAAGTTGCAAGGACATAAAGTTCTTAGAATTTTATACTTAATCGAATGGTGTAAAATTTATTTAAATTGGAACACTTTACCTGCAGCCGATTTATTCCATTTTATTTTAATACTTTAATTTATTTATTTTCTATTAAATTCTCAGCTATAACGGGTAGTCAGGATAAGAAAATTAGATTCTCTTTTAGAATTAGATGCACATGAGGATATAATCATAGAAGAACTTCATAAGGCCTACTGCGAACCAAAATATATTGAAGATGTTTTAATGAATTGAAGTTCCCAGCTGACAAATTTCAACTTTCATAATGCACAAATATTTAGATGCAATATTTGTTAATTATAAATTATATATGGTTACATAGAAATAATTACTTTTAAATTTAATTTTAAGTTATAAATTGAGCACCTAAAAACTTTTTGCAATTAAATAAGGTCAAAAGTAATTAATCTTTAAATGTAACTATTTAGTTCGATATTTTTTCAAATTAACATTATGGCTCCTTATATAATCTGATTTAAAAAAATATATATTAACCAAATTAAAATTTCTATAAAATTACAAAAATATTCAATTTTAAATTTAAAGGGGGGAATAATATATTTAGAAAAAATTAAATATTAAAAGTGAAAAAGATATTTGTTGAGTTTTAGAAATTAATTACCAATGCATTTGTGCATTAATTTACAGCTTAGTATCAATAAATTAAATGCGAACACGCATATTAATTCAAGGCAGTTTTTTTATCTACTCCTCTATCATCTTCCTTCAAGTAAGAATAACATAAGTTCAATTGCTAAGACGAATTTTTACTACTGGACCTTCTTAATTTACAATTCTAGGTCTTTTTAAACCAGATCAAGGCTTTTGAACAGGATAATACTTGAAATATATATAAATATTATTATTTTTGCAGCATTGGAGACATTATTCTTAAAATATATTTAATTTTCTCTCATGCACTCTAATAAGAGTAAGGATAATTAAAATATTTTAGCTAGAGAGAATAATATTTTTATAGCATTACATTTTTAGATTTCCTTAATTTAATTTCAAAGCTGGGCTTCGTAGAGCTTGCCTTTAAACTTTTGACCATTTTTGCATTATGAGCTGCAGCTTATAAAGTTAAAAGAAACAAGGAAATAAAATAAGTGCTGAATTTTTATATTAGCATTAAACAACTATAATAAATATGAATGAATCTATATAGAAGTTTATTCAAGTAAAGACATTAGTAAGTAAAAGTAGAGAATATTAAACAATATATAGGTTGAATATGATTAGTCTTTCGGAGGGTTGTGAAAAGTTGATCTCTAGGATGGAGAAGAAAGTGAGGTTTGACTTTTAATATATTACGCAATTAGAGATATAGCTGTTTTTTTTTAAATGGCGGAACGTGCCAACCTTATTTAGAGTATCTCAGCAATGTATCTGTAGTAGTAACCAGCCATCTTGACGAAGCAAGTCTGATGTTTGTTCTTGAGGCTCCTTAAATATTTTTGGATCTTGCTCCATCAACTTATTCTTGTCATCAGCCTTCATCTTGACTTTTTCTGTTTCCTTGTTTAGAGAGGATTCACTTCTGAGTTGTAGGTTTGGCATGTTGTTTGCTCTGATAAAGTTCCTAATTCCATCGCTAAAAAATGTGTTTCTTCTCCCTCAGACTATAGCTTTTGCTTTTTGTAGTACATGCCATCGAATCTTTCAGCCTGTTCGGAAACTGTCACCATGAAGTTGTTCTCTTTCATCTTAGATTGTGATTCAAAAATTAAATTTATTTAAATAAGTCACGCTCCATTTTCTTACCCACCCTAGAGATCAACTTTTCACAATCACTAATCATATTCAACCTATAATACAAAATTTATTAGTCATGAACTTTAAATTTTGCATACAATATCGAAACACATTTGTAACTTTTTGATTTTGAACCCAATCCTTTAGCTAAAAAAGCAAAGATGATAATCGAAACGACACTCAGTTTGATAAAGAAAAAATTTATGGCTTAGAGTCACATAGAAGTAAAATCCTCAGTCTACTATTTTAAACTTTTTGAATGTAGGAAACTTATAAGCAACTTCTACTTGCCCAGATGGCACTTACTTCTTCCCTGTGATTATTGGAGGTACAGATACTGATTGCGCTTAAGACGTCTAACTCTAATGGGTGGATGTCACTACAGATGGCAGAACCTTGATTTCTGGATATGTGGACAGTTCCTTTGATGCTACATCATGCCCAACTTACACAAACTCATAAGCAGGGGTTTACAATTTCATCTCTATCGTAAACAACTAAGGTATAATTTAATTTGTATTTAATTGAAATATTTATTATTTTTTACTTATGCACAATAAATAATTTGGAATAGTAGAAATTATAGTTGTAAAATTAGTATAAGCTCTATAAGTATTTTGGCATCAGCAAAGCTAAATATTTTCGTTTGTTTCAATAAAATTTAGATCTGGAACACAAAGGCTAAATTTGAGGTGATAGATACAAAAATTATATAGCTAGCAAAAATTAAAACTTTATATGGTTAAATAAAAAGAAAAATTTCAGACTGTAGTAGAAGTAAATTATTTGTGTCCTTGTATGAATCACATCCATCTAAAAATATTCTATTTAATTAATCAGATTTCGTAATCTTGTTAAAGTCTTTTCTACATGATGATAATAATAATAATATTACTAAGGTTAGTATTTTCCTTCAGAAATAAATAGGAATGCCATTACATTTGTGATCGAACTTTCTATAGGTAATATCAATTGGATGAATAAATAAAAATCTATTGATTAAAATGATGAGCATCGCGCCTACGATATCTATACAATCAATCGCAGTCACCTCCTAATTTTCTTATACAGCTGCTTACAGTGATTCAAGCACTAATATCCTCAGAATCGCCTAGTTTTAGATTTCCATTATTCTTTTTTGACTTCTGACGGTACTCAAACCAAAGAACTGAGTTTGGATTCTCTGCTTTTAAACTCAGGCAATTCAATGTCTAAGAATAGTAATTAGAGCGGATAATGTCACTTCAGAGCTTTATGTATCAACTAAGATTATACCTCAAATATATTGAAAAATTCAAATCAAATTATTCGAATGAGGTTATTTTTGGAAATTTTTAATCAGTATGCCTAAATTTTAGCAATAAGAAATAATTGCAAATTAATTTATTCATCAGAATAGAATAATGAAAGATAATAATAAAGCTCTTTAATGAACTAAAAAGATAATTCAATCTATTGATTTATATAATATTTTAGGAATAATACTGGAGCTTTGTTTATATTATATAAGCTTTCGGTTATTCTGGGCTTAAAATATTAATTTTGGGCCGGAGCTAATATTCTTTAAGTTGAGTTCTAGCTTTTCAATTTTGTGGTTCTAACGAGTCCACGGAATTTCATCAAATCCAGTCTACGATATTCTCGACTGCATTTTTTAAAAAATCCATAAATTTTAATTCATTGTTGGGGTGGGAAATTTCTGGTAGTTGGTAAATTTTTATGCAGATGCCAGTACGAGGAAATACGCGATCTAGAAAATTTCTAAAGCAGATGGTACAATCACTAGCGAGCTAGTTTTCCCAAATAATTAGCCAACTCAGCCAAAAGGGCAAATTAGACTCAACTCAAATGAAAGCAGTTGGTATACCGCATATAAACAATATATAATTTAAATCTATTGTGAGCAATGTCCTATGGCTCAAGCTCCAAGTAATCTGTTCAAACCGGATCAACTCAAAATTAATTTAGCCATTCTCATTTTATTATTTTTGAGTCAACCTCGACCAATCGAATTAAAATAAAATGCTTTAATTTAAATATTATGATCAAATATTGAATAAAATCTTATAGAACTTTTGGTCGAGTGACAGCTTCGCCTATGTAAGTATGCAAGTTTAATCAGGGACTGGAAACTGGCTCATTCTCTGTCGATTTAATGGTAAGATCTTTATTATAAAATGGCTGCCTTTAGACAAAATATTAATGATGGAGGTTGATTACTTCACTGGTGCTGCAAATAAAAAACTTTACCTAGACCATGGAGGGCAAGCTTATTCTACTCTCTCGTAAGTTTAAGACTTTCTCTGAGTATGTTTTGTTTAGAATAAGATCTGGTTACTCAAATGGAGTGGTAATTATGGCTGGATGCATTTCTTCCTATTTGAGTAGTACTCCTAAAAGTAGAATATTTTTTAATCGTTCTATTCAAAACTATGGATACTCTCTTAATTGGCGATTCAAGTATCATGAATACCACAATCGCACCAGTTGCTGATTAATACAAAATTATTAATAGGATTCAGTCTAAAAATAAATATATATATATTTTTAAATAGAAAAATATGTCTTATTGTATGAATTTTTCATCTTATTTTATTAGAGATTAATTTTGTATTTACCCTATATGAGTTGCAGAGAATCATATTTTTTAGCATAAATAATGATTAAATTCTAAAAGTTCTCCTATTAATTATAATTCGAGAAGACCTTAAAGACGATTGAAATAATGTATCTTACGTCTATTAGCATTTGTAATTTTATAAAATTTTGATCGGATTTCTGCGTTTAAGAAAGCTAAAACCATCTCTTAAGATAGGCATTTTGATGCAGAAATTTCTTGCTTGTGTCAAAACAATTTGAAATTCCCATAATTTATATTTATTTCTAGACAATCATACTTCTTGGTAATAGCGATAAGATAGAAGGAAAAAATGATGGAAAATTTTAATTGAAAATAATTTCAGCTCACTCTATTTTGTGAGAATTCAATTTTATCATTTGCCAAAATTATAAAATTGATATATATCTTGAATGAGATATGGTCTATACCCTAATTTGTAAATTGCTATTTATCTAACTCTTTATATTCTGACTGAGACTTTTTATTTAATTTTTTGATTACCTTGCCTAATCTGTTGGCGGGTTAACTCCATCAGCTACTCCTTTATACACTCCTATTTCTGAAACTTCTGCCTCAACCTATATTAACTCACCTTCGACAATGTCATTCACCTTAACCTCTTCCCTCCCTTACACTCTTAGAGGTATAGGATGAATATGAAAAGATGATAGTCAATATATTTTCAGATATAAAAAATTGCACAAGTGTAGAATTTATCAGACAAGATATATAGAATAAGGTGATAGACTGCGCAGTATTGAATTTGAAGTTTACTGCCAAATTTGCATTCTTAGGTCATTCTGCAAAGTGATCTTTTATTTCAGTGCACATCCCTATTAGTATGGTTTGCCTGTATCGTTAATTAATATATGTAAAAGTTAATAAGGTGCTCTTCTTAAATCTTACCTTGTTAAATGAACTTCATTCTAAGGATTTCTCATCGATTTTCTTATTCTTGAACCTTAGGATGAATTATGCAACTTGTCTTCTGTCTCCACGTCATGTTCAACTTAGCTGCTTGCCCATTTTTATATAAATTTGATTTAAAATGAATCATGCAAAACTAATTCAGGTAAGCTTTTACTAATCACATTTTTTTTATTTCTGAATTGGCTATCTTCTTTTCATATTTATCCTATAATAAAATCCTCTTAACTCTTAATTATCTGTAGATACATTTAGTAGCTAGTATGCCGAACTCCCTCTATAAGTGAATCCTGAAGTGGTGCCTCACAACTTTGGACAAACAGATTTAAGAAATAGAAGCGTTTCAGTTAGTGATTGCACTGGCAAAACATATGCTATAACTGCAGTTTAATATGGAAATGGATTGGCCTAGACTAAGATAAACTTAGATTCTTATTCCAGCACAATTTATTTTTAAGTAAATTCAGCATTTAAATTAAATTTTAAATCTTTATTAATTCTAATCAGAACAATTATTCAGAAGATATCCCATAAAATTGATATCTTATTCTTATCAAATTATTCTAAAAATCCCTTTAAGTTCTTTTTTTTTTAAATTTTTATATCAACTTGAAACTAAAAGTTATTAAACATGTAATTGAATTTCTTAAACACCTAGTAAATCTTAATGCTCTTGAAATATATCAATGAGAATATCTTATATTTTATAATTGATTTAAAGTGAACTCTAAATAAATAAAACAATTTACACTTCATTCACAGCAACTGATGACAAACAGCTTTACACTTTAGATAATTCATTTTCTATGCTAGTTAATACTCCAACAGGGCCCAAAAATGTCAATTTTCTAATAAGAGGCACTCAAATAAATTATAAATAGTTTATATTGTTGTAGTTTCTTAATTTAGCCTATTTGAATTTTAATGAATACAAAAGCACTTTAAATTATATAATTTCTTAAAATTAGAGAGCAAATTATCAAGTTTTTTTTTAACAAATACATAATCATTCTTTTAGGTTATTTTATCATCAAAATTTATCTTAATCAAATTCTTTTGCCTTAATTTATATAAGAGCATTTCAAAAATGACTAGCAATATTTTAAATTATAAAAAATACGAAAATTTAAAATGATGACTCCAGTGTCTATTGCTAAAATATACTCAAAAGAGAATTTTAAATCTTATATAAATATTTAATTAAAAATTTATAAATATAAAATGAATTGCCTCTTTCCATCTATTTAGGGCTTATATTGATTCCTTTTTTATATTTTAGGAACCACATTGAATAATACTCTTTTGGAGCTGCAATAAATTGGATACTAATCCTCATCTTCTTGAAATAATTTGATATAAAATTCTCTCTTTGGCAATACTAAGGCTTTGATTAATTTGTTAACTTATAACCTTTTAATTTCTCTTATACATTAATATCTAATATATTTTAAATAAAAGAGCACAAATTTCCCCTTTACTAAATTTTCATTGATAGTTTGAATGAAGTCATTTTATTTTCATTTCTTTTGCAAAATTTTTTTTATCTAACATCAAACTACTAGTAAATCAGGTGTAATTCTTTAAATATATACAAATGAATTAATTTTTTCAAATTATTTATTTTTTTGATTTATTTTTCTATATAATAATTTTTACAATAGTTATTTGAGGGACCCTACTAATCCTAATCACAATAAACTTAATATTTGTAATATATTTAAATTATAATATGACTATTTTATTTTATTACCAGTTGCCAGGAAAGTATTTATCCATAGAGTATTGGATTTGATTTCGATGTTGACTTGAAATATATGGATCTAGATGATTATATAATAAAGCATAATCTTTGCATTTTAATATGGGATGAATATGAATGATTGATAGTTGGAAATAGTTCTAGATAAACAAAAGAAATTGATTTAA
This sequence comes from Tetmemena sp. SeJ-2015, assembly GCA_027382625.1. Classification (NCBI taxonomy): domain Eukaryota; phylum Ciliophora; class Spirotrichea; order Sporadotrichida; family Oxytrichidae; genus Tetmemena; species Tetmemena sp. SeJ-2015. Next base: position 40,631 of record JAJKFJ010021349.1, read on the forward strand.
AAAGTATCAGATAATAACTTAATTCATTAAATTAAAAATAAGTTATAGAAAAAAATGGGTTTTGAAAGAGGTCAGCTGTCTCATCAACTGTGTGAGAAGACAATATTAGCAGTATAAAGTTTCACTTCTAAAGTTGAAACAATTGAATGATCCCTAATACACTATTTGTGATGGTAAGACAATATATTAGTAACTATATTTCAGTTCCATAGACTAGAGTTAGAATTGTATCTGAAACGCGAACTACTAAAGTGAAATGCAACTCTTCTTTTGCACAATAAAATATGAATAAACTTGGCAAGTAACTCTAATTATATAATAAATGCTTGATATCCCTACTACTACAGAGTAAATCTTAGTCAGTATACTTCTTCTTCAGCAAAATTTGTATTTCAAAATGTATTTATACCAATAACGCATACATATTCATCCCATAATATACCAAATGATTTTTCCTTTTTGAATATGGATTCTAGAGATTATACATTATAAGTTTTTTTTTTTAAAATCCTAACGCAAAAAGTATTTATAATTTTTCTAAACTCAAATTGAATTAAGTAGAATGCAAATCTACTTATTATTTATGCGATCATTCGAAACTTTAATGACTGTTTTCTAAACCTAAATGTCTAAAACTATAAATTTGCTAAAGGGGCTAATTAATACCGAATTCCTTAAGATCCTGTAGAGTTGTATCAAATGCAAATGATAACCTAAAAATCTCTAAGATAAAAAATAAATAATAGAAAATTTTTTAAAATAACGATAAAATCAAAGCAGATAATTTAATAAGCAAATCTAAAATACTCAACTAAAAATAATTTGTTTATTTAATTTATTCAGATTATTGAAATTTCCATTCATATTAATAATTAAGACATATCAATAATTATGGGAACATTTTAACAGCAGGATAGGCCAAAAATATTCCTTATGGAATGGGAAGTAGTCTCGATATTTTATTTTATGAGAGGCTACCTTGCTCTCAAAGACTAACGTGGAGTCTTGTATATTTAAAATAAAAATGCTATTTTAAAATAACTAACTCATATCTTTAAAAAAAAAGATTTTAAAAAATACTAAAAAAATAAATGAATAAGTAACTGCATGAGATTGGCGGAAGTATCTGTGATGATTTAAATCATGTCAATTTTTAAAAACATTTCAAAGTATTTAAAAATATATAAAGCAAATATCAGAATAAAAAAGAATTATACTATTTTTTAAAATCTAAATATGAATAAGGTATTAGCATTTATAACTTTAAATGAAAATCAATTTAACCAGTTATTTTTCTAGAGCAAAAAGCGAAACTGAATATTTTTTTGCAGATATATTTATCTTTAAGAAATAAATCGAATTTATCGATATAGAAGTTAATTATAAATAATATTAAAAATATTATATAAGAATCTTAATATCACGGGTAAATCTATCTTTGAGCAGATTAATTATGCAGCCTAAAAATAACCTTAAAAAGAGATTTACTAATTAATATATTTCAATTGTTGAATTTAATTATTGTATTGGTTAAACACTGTGCAGTCAATCTATGGTACTTTATAAAATTAATATAAACAAATTGCCTTATTAAGAATAATCGTATATGTATATTAATGAGAAATAATAAGAAGAAATGAAGTTTGAGGTTAAAATAATTAATGTCTATTATCTCATATCTTAGATTGCAATTAATTTAATGTTTATTGATTAAAATTAATTATGAGTTTAAATAAATACTAATGTTAGTCATTGCAGATATATGAAGTAAATTTCTGATTATGTATATGCTTCTTGCATATTTACAATTCAAAATCTTGACACTACAATTCAACAAAAACCCAATAAAAAATATTATAATCCTTAATTATTATTTACAGTTTCCAAATGAATAGCCCGTATAGATATAGGAAGTTGAACCTTAACTTAAATACACCCTCACTGCTCAAATTCTAACTTAAAATCATTATATATCAAAAGTGTAAAGATGTTTTTCTCTTCCCTAAATCAAATTAAGGGATGCTTATTTTACTCCTCCACTTTAATAATTTGATGGAAAGATTTAGTTACTATTTTTTAGCTCACTGATCTTATATTTTTTATTTCTTATTAGATTCACTAAATATCCTAAAAGAATAATTTAGATTTAAAGAAAATAAGAGAATTAAGATATTAAACTTTACATACGAGGATAGAAATGTTATAATAAGCAAAAAATTGAATTTAAATTAAATATTCAGTTCATCTTAACTATATTTTTAAAATATAATTAAATTAATTTGACAAAGAGGGTTTAAATTCTGTTTGAGCATATTCAAACCTTAATAATAGAAGGTTTTAAAATTTGATATTATAATATATTTTATTTATAATAATTTTCGTTCATAATTGCTTCACTAAATTAAAAGTATGAATTTAATCTTGTAAGAATTTGATAATTTCTTAGGTTTTATTTCAAGCTAAAATAAAATTTAAATATTTATATAATGGCGAATCATATATTTTAGCATGAAAAATTAATCTTTGAAGACATAGTTTATCTTTAATAATTATTTATTAGTAATTTATAAAATACTATTACTTATTACAAAATTGATTTGTATTTGTTTTTTTGGAATTAATTGTGAAGTTAGTGCATAAAACAGGAGTGTTTGTGTGGGTGAATAAAGTGCCTAATGATAAAACAAATCCAAGTTTAATATTATAATAGTTAACTACCGAATATATAATTTATTCAACAAGAAAATGATATTAGTTTTATTTATGAAATATTTTTTTAAATAAAAGAATTAGAAAAATAAGATTTTTTATACTAGGAAAATATAAATTATAGATCTTTTTCAAAAGGATACATTATAAATTTTTTATCTTTATCTATAATTATAAATTAAGATGAAGTTTGAACTAGATCTTCACTATTGAGGCCCTTTCAAATAACCAAGTTTAAATGTATAAAGAATTAAAATTATTGCTTTTATCTTCAAATTTAGTTAAATTTATCCTATAAAAGCTGAACATTTAAATAAAGCAGCGATGTTGCAGATTTAATGAATAATTAACTTTGATCCTTTTTTAAGAGAGTAATTGAAATTTAAATAAGATTGACTCACATATTTTTATTTTTTGCTTTCGATTATAATCCATTTGAAATAAAACTAATAAAATAAATTTAACACTTTTTCAAAAGGCTTTAAAATTCAGGGCTGGCAATAATCACTCAGAAATTCCATTTCACATGAAAGTTTATTCATTAGAGTATAAAAAATTTTGTTAGCAAAGGAGCCTTTCCTAGCAATTATTTTTATTCCTAATACTTTATAAAGTTATTTTGATAGCTAGGTTCTAAAGAGAAATTAATATTTATAATTCAATTATTTTTCTTCAAAATAAATTTAAAGTTTTTATGGTAATGCAATCTACTTAGTCTGGTTTCTTTTCAATGTCAGCATTATAATTTTTAATCTAAATTTGTTAATAAAGGTTTTTTATAATTTATTTTTAACCGCTTTATATTTATAAGACCTTTATGAGACCCTAATGAGATAATTGAGTAAAATTGAATAAGGATTTATAATTTCAATCTTCAGATTCTGTCTCGTTTGTTTTCAGGATTTATATTCGATGTTATAATTTATAAACTTTAAATAGAAATACTATTTCCATTTTTTATACTCCTTATTTTTAACTAGAGCTGTCCTAATTAAGAAATTTTTATTAAAAAGATTCAATTTGATATCTTAAAAATAAATAAACAACGTTATTAAATTTATCTTTCATCACTCTGAAGTTATTATAGAGAAAATAATTGTCTTTATTCAAATCGTAAATTGAATTTAGATACTTCATTTTTAATTTGACCCAATTGAGGCCTTAAATGTTTCTTTAATAAAATGTTAATTATGTTTAGATTATTTTTCATAATTGATGGCCTCAGAAAAATATAATTTTGGGAATCATCATAATTTTCTATAAACGAAATTAATTATAAATATTTAATATCGAAATTATTTGAAATGTATTGATTGCTGTACGATGATACGACTAACACCCCCATTTACAATAAATTCTATAACTACAATAGCATGACCTCAACTTCAGTAGTTCAAAACGCCTTGTCTGATCCAGTGGCAGGTGTATTTTGGATGTTTAGATGGCAGCAAGCTTCCAAAGTAACAGTTTTAAGGGGAAGCATATCTTATTAATATTAATTTAGCATTTATTATAATTTATACATAAAATTAAATAGTCGATGAATAATAATAAATGGGGAGTTGTAACTTCGTTCAGTTTAAATGGTAGTTTCGATAGTTAATTAAAATTAATATGAGTTCTATCTAAGATAATTTCCTAGATGAGAGAAAAGAAGTGAGCAATGAACATTTTCTCGATTAGCATTGAAGAGGGACTAAAGCGCATCTCTTTATGAGCTAATTATCACAAAATAAAAAAGAGATTCAATTTAAATACCATAAAATTATTTGAATTCTTGGTAGTTGTATACTCTTTATTCGTTTTAGCTTTATTCACTTATTCTTTTTATATTCCAAAAAATCCATATCTATATTTAATTTACATATTAACGGGAGCAGTTACCTTAAAAATAGATTTGACAGATATGAATTCAGCAGATGCTTTATTTAGGGGTCTATTTAATTGAATCTTATTCTCATGAGGTTTTTATAAATTTAAATTCGTATTAAAAATAAAAGAAAAATGGTATTATTTAGAAAACTAAATTCCCATTTATAAGCCTAACCATCTCTGTATGACTCTAATAAACTAGTGGTACCTACTGTTTATAATTCAGCTAATGATGTGGTTCACTTATACACTCTAGATCGAAATACTCTCCAGGTCTTGAATACACTTAGGATATCAATCAATTTATATAATTTTAATAAAAATAAGAAGAATGAGAATTTAAAGGCAAACTAGCAATTTAAAAGAATAAAAAAACATAGAATGAAGACTTAGAGCTTGTATATAACTAAAAAACAACACAAGGAAATAAAGTAAGAGAATATAAGGAAAATGCTAAATTTACCTTTAAAGGAAAAAGATAAAATTAGTAATTTTTGATTGGCTAATTTAAGTCTGCTTTATTTCATTCAAAATAGCGATTCTTGACCCAAAAAAAATACTTCCCAATAGAGGAGCATTTAACGATAAAGCCAAAATTTATTTAAGAAAGCCGCCTGAAAGGTAATTGGATAAAGATTAATGTGGAAAATTTTAATTGATCCTTCATTTTTAAGAAGAAAAGATGTTTAAAACGCATTTTTAATTTAATTAGAAATTAGGTTCTCCAAAACATTGTACTTTTTTCGTAAAATATTCGCTTAATTTTTAACTCTAGACTGTTAAATGATGATTTTTATTAAACAATGGATAACTCTTCCATCCTCCTTCGATATGACATCTTTATCGATTTCTGTAGATGATACTCCAGCTAAATTTATAAAATTAATTGCTTATTATACTATTTATAGGAAAAAATTATATCAAATTATACTCTAAGCAAAATTGGTTTATATATCTTGTAATGGGAAAGAAATAGATTTTCTTTGCCAAATTTACAGGTACATATAATTTAGTATACTAGAGAATTTGGACTGGGAATGGTCAGTCTACTTTTTATGCAAATGTTTTATTTATTTGTGGTGGGCACAAGAATGTATAAGTGCGAAAATTATTATCAATTTAATTAACTTTTTGCTTTATTGGAAAATTAAATAAATAAAAGTTATAACAGACTAAAAAGAATTATCATCATTTTATATTTTAATAATTCATCCAAAGAGATTTTAAACATGGAAATCATTTTCAAATATTTGTAAACAATACAAAGCTTTAGTTTAAAAAGCTAGATTTTTTAAATTAAAAATACATAAATAGTTATATTATGCGTTGCATCAACTGGATGTGCATCAGATGCTTTATTTTCAGGGTTTAGTGCATATCTAGGGTCTCCTGGATTTACAGCCAAAGGCCACTTAATTTTTAGAGGCACCAAGGAAGATAATTGCTTCGATATGTTTGAAACTGCTCCCACAAATAGCATAATTTTATTAAATAAAATAGAAATATATTTCGTAAAACGCATTTAATATTTAAATTATTTATAATTGCTACAATTTAATATAGTGTAGCACATGGTATGGTGTATATGTTAACATTTCATCAGCATCATCTCCGCCCTCCTCAATAAATGCTTTTTAAATCATTAATAAGGCTATGTTTAATAAAGTTAAAAATGTCAACTAGATTCTAATCCTCTCTTCTATTTTTAACTAAAATATATAATCCATTTAGACTCAAATTTCATTTCTATAAGAAATAATTAAATAATAAAATATTCCTTTATAATTAATTATTATATAATAATAATTAAATATTCTTTATTCAAATTATATTTTTAAATTGATCAATAACAGATATTGCAAACTTTAAAGCATTAATGTTTTAAAAGGAAAAAATACAGTGCAATACTCTGAAAATTTGAAGCTATAATTAATTTATCAAAAATATAGATAGAAATAATCGTTTCTTGTTTTATTTCAACAAAGGTTATTTAAGTTTATATGTTTTTAGCTAATAAACCATTTTTAAATTATTTTTTAGAATATTGGAGTTGATTTTGAGAAGAATACTGATAATTACTATCCAATCTATTTAAATATCATGAGAATAATTAAATTTTAATTAGGTAATAAATTTTCAGTGCAATATCCTCAATTCAAAAAATTAGGTGATTAAAAAAAACTTAAATTTGAGAAAGAAAAAGTGATAATAAAAGGTTTACCTTCTATTCTCTTTCTGTTTCTTTTGTATAATCTTAGAATTTAATTTCATTTAAATTTGAACCATTTAAAATTTAAAAGAGTATTTCATTAAATAAAGATTTAATTTATTATCGTTTATAAAATATGCTTTTAAAATATTAATTTATTCGCTCAAATAATCTCTTTATCGTTTTTCCCAAAAGTATTCTATTAATATCAAATTGAAACTAAATATGTTAAGAAGGCTAACAACATTTTAAATTTAACTCTAATGACATAAAATTTTTCACTTTAACTTCTCTAAATTTAAATTTAAAAATAAAGTAAAAAGACCATCATTACTAAAACTGCTTAATTTTATTTAATATTTCAATAGTTTCTATATTATTGTAATAACAATAAGAAATAGTATGTTTGCAAATTAATTATTTGTAAGAATATTTATTTATTATTTGAGTGTTGGGTACTCAGCCTAAACTTATCCTTATGCAAATGATGCAATGTTAAGAAGCTATACTGCTGCAACTGATATTCCAGGCTATATGAAAAGATATCCTATAGGGAGTGAGGGGTTCATAATTCTCTTAAACATATAACTATCAATTTTCCATCAGAGATTAAAGCATTATACAAAATAAAAAAAGGCTAAATAGAAGAAATTTATTACATTGGTCTCAAACTTAATCAATTAAAAAAACTATATTTCTCATCAGATTATTTAAAAATATCCCTTATTATAAATTTATATAAAATATGGATATTGAGAAGGAATTTGAGATGGTCGGACCTAATGAAAATTTTAATTTGAGTTTTGTCTATTTACAATTTGTTTCTCCCGTAACAAAATAGTTTCTATATTGAGAGTTAATTCTATAATTTGTACTTTAAAAATGGCTTATACATAATTAAAGATGAAGACTCTCCAATCATTTTAAAACTCTCAAATCTAGATATCACAGGATGATTAATATAAAAATAATTTATATGAAATCCTTTTTCAGCAAATCTTTCTGTTTTAGCATATTTTAAAGAATTGAATATGAAGTATCTATCCCCTCCAAAATATCCTTATAACATGTACAAATGTGGTATGATATTTAATACACTAAAAATTATTATTTTTATCTTTAATTTATATTTAAATATTTTGCAATTAAAATTTGTGAAAATAACTTTTATATTTACTTTTATCCCCATAAATTAAGTTTTATAATGAGAATTAGTGTAAAATAGTTATGAACTTCTCGTCTATAAATATTGGATATACGAGTAATTCCAAATTTATAATTGATAATGATAGCAAGATAGAAAATTTTAGAGTAATCAATATTTGAATTTCCTTACAGAGGTGTTGCTGGTGCAGAATCATTAATATCGCCCTACACTGGGGTCAACTGTTAAGATAGAACTGTAAGTGTAAAGATCTTAAATGGAATTAATGGCACTCAAACTCTAACTGCAGATTAATCCCTCACCTATTATACAGCCTCACCTACACAAATGTCATTTAAATAAGATAAATATACTTAGTTTTGGCCTGAATACAGCAGTATTTAGATTAAAATTCATTATAAAAATGATGAATAATTTGTCGTATTCATAAATATCCTAACAAGCAAAAGTCATGTTTTATAAGTTTGATACCACAAAGAAATTTTTTTTTGCGTTTAAATGCCCAAAAATCTCTAGGATTAGTTAAAATTCAAAATAAGTAATCTAAAGAAAGCAATAAATTCTAATCAAAAGTTTCTTCAATTTTTTCTGAAATCTTTTAGTTTATTTATTAAAAATAAATAAGAAGGAGAAGTTCTTTTCTTTCGATGATGATATGCAAAATAAATATAAAGCTTCAGGAGGTCTATGTTATATCTATATTATAGAGTTTAGTGTTATCGCAATTAAAACCATCATGGCTGTGTCTTGGACAAGATAAATTTAAATTCTAATGATCATTATGAAACGTATTTAAAATTTTCTATAGCTTAAAAAAGATTAGCATAAATTTATGCCTATATTTGCAGTTCTAATTTAAGCTAATTTTACGAAATTAAATAAAAACGAGATTATAATATAATTATTGAGCATAATTTGCTCTTTTTAAAAAAAATATTTGCAGTGGTACACTGCTTATTAGAAATTTATAGATTAATATTACAAATATTATTTTTATACTAATAATACTTAATTTAAAATGTTTCTAAAGACTGACATAAATAATGCCTTTCATTCTCAATCTTGGTAATACAGAGTGTAGGATTAATACTTGCCCAACATCTATTATTCATTTTATATTATTTAAAGTTTAATTTACATCTTCATTTAAAAATTCTTCGAAGAAATTATGAATTGTTTTTAATTTATTCGGAAGATGAATTATAAAATTATTCGACATTTAAGTCAATGATAAATTTTTGATAAGATTTAAAAAAATAATGCTTTCCTTCAGTAATTAATAACAAACAATTCATTATGCCATTTCGGATATTTTTTATCATATATTAAAACATATTTCTCATGTTATTTATTTAAAATATATAAAATTCTTAATCATAAAATAAATATGCATAAAATTTTAAAAATAATTTTTTTTTCAAACTACATCATAGCAATATTAAATTGTGAAATTAATTTCCTAAACTATGCAAATTTATTTTAACCAATACTACGATCATAAGAATTGAATTATTTGAAATAATTTTATCAAGCTATACTTACAAGATATGTATCAAACACCAATTAATATACTCTACATAAATATAGTTAGTATTATAATTCATCTCAAGAATTATTTTTAATAAAATAAATCAAAATGAGTTTAAATTATGAAAAGAGATTCATTTAATTTTAAATAAATTTATTCTATAAATGCCAAAAAGCTTTTAAATGTTTTTATATTTTAATTTGACAGACAACTCTAAATATATGAATCTAAGCACCTGCGGGTAAAGTCCATTCCCAATGAGTCTAGGAGCGACTGATGGGAACTCTGCTATCTATGTCCAGACAATTGTCGGCAAAATAAATTAATCAACTAGACTGACTACTCCATGTATTTATCTCTATTTAATTTGGCTGGGCAGATAGCCACAAGTGTTTCATTCCTGGCAAATAATTATGATGGTGATAGAGACGCCATCGTTTGCAAAATATCTGCAACTGGTGCCGTGCTCTGGTTCAACTAACTCAACATGGTGTATTTTATTTTATCATTAAATCATTTCAAGTCATTTTAACATTTTTTTATATCTTATTCAGAGAAAACCTAAGTATTTTATTTTGATGTACTTCTATACAAATAGATCCTCTCAAAATTTTAATTTCCTATTTTGATACTGAATAGTTAATTAAATTAAATGGGTTTGCTTGTATAAGATATCATTTATGCGCTAACTGAGGTCGAAGGATATGTGTACGCGGGATTGACTAATTAATCGCCCTATTCAGCTATGAACACTGTAGTCACAAAGTTTACTTACAATCCTTAAAATAAATCATCTTATTTCTAATGACTAATCTATTCACGCATATAAATCTTATAATGGAAGTAGAATAATGTATTTATAATTACAATAAAGAATGAGATTAAAATAATTTAATATCTATTTAGTGTGGCTTATTTTATCATTTCATGCAATTTTTAATAAATAAGATCATTTATACTTAATTTTAAAAGCATATGCAAATCAAATTTATTATAATGAATGAAGGCAAACTATTGCTAAAAATATCAACGGCAATTATGATATAAAAATAATTATTAATTATTTAAAAATCGTTATTTTCTCATTATAATTAAAAAAATATAAAATAAAAGTAAATTAAATTAAAAGTGCTATATATATATATACACATTATTTTTAGATATAAATACATTTATATCATAAATTTATTCTTCGATACCTTTTTCTAGTAGATTATTGATAATTAAAGTGTCTTATGAAATTTTATGTTGAGTTTAAATCAAAGTCAAAATTTTAAATATACAATTTATTAGTTAATAGTGTGGTCAAAAAAAGTGATAATTAGAAACTTGATAGATTCCAATGATCTGAGAATAGATATTGTTAAATTTACGTTTGAGTATATCAATAAACTTCAATTTTTAAAAATACTATAGTTACTATAGCTAATTTTTAGGATATAATGAGAATGACTCAGTCTCTTACACTTTATTTAGAAAATAGTTGAATTCTTTTTGAAAAATATTTTGGTTTATGATTTCGTGAGCAACCCTAAGAATTCTTCATTGTTTATAGCGGCATTACTATACAACAACTAAACTGTTTCATGGAGATAAAAATATTATAAGATTTCCAGGCCATATCATGACAAAATAATTATTTTTCTTTAATTTTGATAAATTAAAATTATATAATTTATTGCTTAAATTGATGATCATGTTCTATGATAACGGAACTGAGCTATCAAATATTATTTTATCTTCTCTTTGGGAATACTATTTCTCAAATTTAAACAATTCATGTGCAATTTTTAAAAATTATTTAAAGCAATATTAAACTTAAAACTTAGTAATATAGGGAAGATAGGATTAGGTGATCATAATAATTTAGATTAATTAGATTTTACCCGATAATTAATCATTTGCATTATTAATACTCAGATTTATAAAAAATGGGTTATAGAAATACTCAAATAGAAACCGCATCAGATCATTTAGAATTACTGCTTCTATTGCTAGATCTTTTTCATCCAATAAAAGAAAACATGCCATATGAGTCAGAACTAAATATGATAAGCTTATTTAGTTTTCATAATTTATAGAGAAGGTAGCAGGCCTTGAGAACTTCTAAAGTTCAATGTTTCAAAGGGAATTAGTGAACTGATTAAAGAAGAAATCCTATAACAATTCTTCAATTCTCTGATAAGATGAGCTTAAATAGATGACTTACGTCGGATACTTCCCAGTTACCTTAAGAGATTATTCTTCATTTGAATCTAAATTTTTTCGATAACCTATTTCTATCTTCCCTATATTTTATCTTTTAATTTAAATATAGTTGAAGATGTACTTTTATTTAGAGATAATGATAAATAATTTCAGCCAGTTTACTAATAAAGTTTTAAATCTGTTAAAGATTTTAATTAGAATAGATATATACTCCCGATGGTACAAACACCCCCAATATGGGGTAAAGTTACTTCGATCAAGTAAATAAATTAAACAAATAATAAAAATAGATTAAGGTAATAAAAAATTAATATCAAAAAATAATTTCACTGTTTACACTTTAAATTTTTACGATCAGGATACGGATCATGTTTACATTATAATATGAATTTTATCACAAATTTGAAATATTTTAAGTGTGTTATCTTTCAACATTTAATTTAAATTTTAAATTTAAATTTTAAAGAAGATAAGAAAGAGTAATCAAGAATAATTAAGTTTAATAAAAAATAGGCAATTATTATTTAGACTTTCCTTCTCTAATGAAAGGTTAAGAATAAAAAATTAATAAATAAGTTATTGAGATATGATTTAAAAATTAATTTTTGAAGATTAAAAGCTTTAATCTAAATCTACGATTAAATCTTAAATCTATGACAGATTCAATCCCTTTATTTCTTTTTAAATTTTATCTAGCTTTAATAAAATACAACACATATTATAAAAATGCAAAAATATTAAATATATTCTAAATGAACCATAAATTTTATACCAAACTTAAAAAAAATATGAAGAATAGCTGTTAACTCTTAGTAGCCGTTTCTGTTAACTAGAAAGAATACTACTTGATGAAAATTAATGCAACTTCAGGAGCATAAGTTTGGGCCAGAAGATTAAGCATTAATTTAAATACAAAAAATTAATTTTTTTATTTTAACTTAACCAATCTATGAGAAAAAAGTATTATAAATGACGTATTTTATCCAATGACAGCTAAAATCTTGTTTATTCGTTGTAAAAACGATAATATATTAAAATTAGTTTTTTTAACCTCTTCTTAAAAAAATCTGTTGAGTTGCTTGTCAAAAATATATAATATTTTTTACACAAAATTTTTTTAAATTTCCTTCACTTAATTATAAAAATGTTATTAGGGTTAATTATTTAATTTTGGTAAAACAATTTTTAATTAATTATTAACTAACTTATAAATAATATAGGCTATCAATTTAATTATTTATCTTTAATCAGAAAATATTGATTATTTTAAGCATTTCTCAAGCCATATTAAAATAAATTATAATTTAATTATAAATCTTTAATTCTTCTAGATTGATTTAAATTTAAGAGAACCACAAATATATTTTTAATTTAGTATATGTCTTTGTTGAAATAGTTTTAAAACAGCAAATTTTTAAGATTGGGTGAAGTTGTAAATATTTTAAAATTAAAAAATATAACATAGCTAAATCCAGTCGATGGAAGAATTTTAAAAATGAAAAATGGAAGAGATTAGGGTCACTCCACTCAACACTTAAATAAATCAGCTTAAAGATTTATAATAAAGAATCCTAAATATTGAGTTCTATGAGTTTTTAGTTTAAATAACCAATTTTCTGAATGAAAGAAAGAGAGGAAATTCTTTTAATAAGAGAGACCTAGCTTTTGACAAATTTTGAGAGTCCTCTTCTTCCTTAGCCTTCTACTAGATCTAAAAGTGTTTTCTAGAAACTAAAATTTAAAAATAGATGTGCAATTAATGATAGTTTTAATTTGTTAAGATTAATTTAAAGCCGCGGTGTCATCTCCTAGAGTTTAGGTTAACAATTTTACGAAATACGTATATGCAGCAGTCAGTACTAGTGGTGGGCTTATTCCTCGAATAATTAAAGCTTTAAATTTAAATTCCAATAAAAATTATTTTAAAAACTCTATAAGCCAATAATACTAATTAAATTGAAGAGATTAAATTACTTCTTTGATATGAAGTTTAGAGGTAATTTTTTTTATCATAATGTACTTAATATGTAACAAATAAATTTCAATTTTTATATAAGCACTGCATAAATATCATGAAGTTTACTCAACTGATGAATTTATTTAATTTCTTAATAATTAATCTAGATGCTTATTTATTACTTTAATTTGTAACTAATTTTGATAGATTATTTATGTAGTGCTTTTATTATTTACTCACATAATAAATAACTTGGTCATCGGGTGCTTTAATAAAAACGGCATCGTTATTGTGAGGTAAGCCTTTAATAATTATCTTAAGCAATTAATCTTTTTACATAAGAGTAAAAAAGGTTTAACTTTTGCAATTCACCCAAGACGGCAGTTATCAATCATTTGATCTGGCTAGCAATCAGGAAAACTATATTAAGTTTATTTGTTATCACAAGAATGGAAACATGGTTGTCTTTGGAAGATCAAATAGCTTTAATTATTTATTTTCATTTAATAGCTACACAGAAGTCATTTATTGCTAACAAAAATTTATACAAGTTTTTTTGAATAGTTTTATATGTTTCATGAATACTTGACTGCCGATCTATAAACTGAACTTGGTGGCTCTTATCGATTGCATAAAAAATAGTCGAATATTTTAAATATATTAGCTGCATTCTCCTTACGGTAAACTAATTTTTCATCTTTAATTTATTAAGAAATTAAATGGATAAATTATGATTAAATAACATGCTTTTTTATTTAAATGAAATCATTATTTAATTTGTGAGTCGCCTATTTATAATTTCTAAGTTAACAAATAAAATTTATTTGCTCACATCCTAACTTATCTCAAGTATAAGGTCGGTATATTAAATCATTTTGCAGCACAGCAGGTGAAGTCAAATTTTTAATAGTTCGTTAATAAAATATACTAAAAGCATAATGGTTATAACATATTGTAGATAATTGAAAACTATTAAACATTTAATTAAAAAAAATTGGATGAGATAATACCTTTAATTGCGCAAATTATCTCTCTTAGGCCTAAAAATAATTTTTCGCTTTAAGAATAATATAATAAACGACGTAATTCTTTTATTCTATTCGCGACTAAATTTTTTTTAATATAAATTATTTGTTATAATATAGCATATAGACTTTTAGACCCTCTATAATAAATAATTGTAAACATTAGTTTATAATATAGTGGTTATAAAGTTTAATAGTTAAGGTAGATTGATAGCTTAATTTGCAGACTGTATATTTTATTTGACTTCTTCTACATAGTTTATCAAGGGTAGAACTTTTAATTTTCTTCTAAACTTGAATGTTTGTTTGAAGAATGAATTGACTAATTATTTAATTTAAGCTGCTTAATATACAAGCATGATTATTCAAAAGAAATCCTTTAACTATTTAAATGTTATAAATATTTAGCATCTATAAGTTAATGAATTAATAATAATTTCAGATTTTTATTGCCATCATTTTAGACAGATATGATATAAGATTAATGAGATGAATTAAATCTGATTTTATAAGATTTCTTAAATTATTAGAATAAAAGTGTAGATAAGTCATTTAAAAATTGATTATTTGCAATTAATTTTACAAACTAAATTATAAAAATATTTTTTAAAAAAAATCAGAATAGAAAACGACTAAAACATGTAATTTTTATCTTTTAATAAAGATAAATTTCTAAATGCTAGATCATGAAAATCAAATGTGTAATAGAAGCCCTCAAAAGGAATTAGTTAAATAATTGTGATATCTTTTATTTAGATAGAAATATTTGAGTTATTCAAACGAAGAAAACTGAAGCATGGCGTATTGGATGCGATAAAATCTAGCTAGAATTTTTAATGTAGAAAGCTTTATTGAATCAAAGAATTGGATGATGTAATTTTTTTGCGATAAATTATGTTTTTCAATCTATATTTTCCATCTCTTTATAATTCTTCATTATAACTAGTGGCTACTTTTAAGATAAATATTTTAATCCTAAAGATTAAAGTAAAGGCCTATTTCTTCAAAAATATCTATGATTAATTTATAATTCGCTTAGTTTAATCAAATTTAATTTAAGTAAAGTCTATTATATAAATCTCTGAATAGTGTCTTTAAGTAAAATAAAGATTAATAAATTAAACTACTACGAAAGTTTCAAGTATGAATGTCATTATTATAGCGCAACAAGCTATTACAATATGAATTACGATTATCAAATATTAATTATGGTTCTACAACCTACACCTTCCCTTCTGCATAAATTTTCTTCACGAACGTCCCTATTGCCACTCAAGCAGATGCTTTAACTCGAAGCAGAATGCTCCACACTTATAACACTATAATTAAGTTAGGAGGTGACTATTGCTTGCAAATTTAATAAATGAGCTCTTACAATATTTATATGTATTTTTTCCTCAGTAATAAGTAGACAATATTTTAATGTTTTAATCTACAGTACTCAGGCTAATAGTAATCCCTATTTTGCTACTAGTATCAAGGTGGCAAAATACTTCCTCCCTCAGAATTTTCAAGAGGCATCGAAGTTGTGGCAGGATAAATGTTAACTTTAAATCTAGATGCTACGTTTTTTGGAATGACAAACTGTCAAGGAGACTTAATGACTCCTACTGCAATTAAAGACGAGACGAAAGCTACAACCTCCAATATCAACAATACCTTTATCACCTTTAATACTTATTAAAAAAATGAGATAATTACGAATTTTAAGCTCACCTACAATGATTATTTATGTTGCTTCAACCCCTCCTTAGATTACTCTATTTATAAATTAGTATTTGAAGCTTTGTTTTAGGAATGCAATAAATTTTATAAAGTAAATTACTGTAGATGCTACTCATGCGAATTTTAAATGTAAAAATATCGTAGCTACATATATGCGGTTCCAAGTGTTCGATGGATGTATGTCACCGTCTCATTGAATACTTCTACAATTTATTAAACTATTTTTAATAAATTAAATAAATTTAAACTCTATAATTTAAAAATTTAATTTTTATTTCTTACTGGTAATATACTTTTGAGATATAAATAATTATGATCTTTAAATCCTTATCTTACCTTTTATCTAAAATAGGAATAAAAAAGGTGCTTTTAAAGCCGACGTCTTCTCTCTTTTTTCATAATTAGGAACGACAAAATAAAAAATTTATCATCATAAATGAAGAATAATTCTTAAAAATTCTATAATATGCTTGGTCTTTAAATTTTATATAGGAAAATAAATTTTTTCTAAAAATAATAAAATCAATAAAAATTAAAATGATCTCATAATGAAATTGTGAAAAGATTAAGATTTGTTCAAAATCCTTCCAGGTATATTATATAATCAATTTATTTTCAAGAATCTAATACTTACTCGGCAGACGTGATGCTCTAAGTGATAATTTATCCAAACACAAGAAATCTAGCATCAATTGCCTTGCCTGATGAGGTATGCTCAGACTACACGCAAAAATATCCTAAAGTATTCGGGGGAGGACCTAATGGAGGAGACTTCACAGTTTTAGGAGCAGAAATGGATTAAGATAACGGAAACTTGGCTTTATGCGGGTACACTTACAGTTTCTTATAAAAAAATAATTATAATAAAATATTTTAAAGTCCAACATGGTAACCTACCTACTATAATCTCGGAGGCTAGAATTCAGGCTGGATTTAATATTTAAAGCACAATTGTTATATTTAATAAGATTTAAAAGAACTTAAGAGCATATTAATTCTGTCTTTTTATAGCAATATTAAATAAAAATTGTATATGGATTTTTCTGACAGATCTTAATAAATCCCATTAATTTAATTAACAATAACTCATTTTTGCATCGCTATTTTAATTAGAAAGAGGATTATTTTTCTACTGTCCACAGTTATTAAGATGAAAGCAACTTTAATATAATTATTATTGCAAATTAATTTTTAAAAATCCTGTTTGAATGGAATGCTTGTATGGGGATATTCAGGAGTATCTTTAGATTCAACTAAACCATCTTCTCGTTTTATCGAGTGTGGCATCGGTGGTTCATAAAATGGAGTTTATGGCATGTTTGAAGTTGAAACTTCAGATCTAACTATATCTATCCTTTATTTAAACAATAAAATAGCAGCAGAATAGTTTTTAATTATTCTTCTCAAATTATAAAATAAAATTTTTGTAAAATGATAATTATTACTGTGTGTGATAAAAGTAATATTTTCAAAATAAGAATTTTTAAAATTTAAAAGTATAAATTATTTTAGTGAATTTAATTTTTAAATGCGCTAAATATATTTCATTTAACCTAATTTAAACATAATTTATTTATACATTACTGAATTACTATATTTTGACTACTACGACATTTTATAAGGTCATTAATTCTAACTTATTTAAAGTTAAAATATGAATAAATTAAAATATAATACAACTTTAACTTAATATTAATTAATAAAATATGATCTATCCTCAAGTTGGACTTTTAAATAAATAATTTATATTAGTTAAGAGAAATCTATAATTTTATTGTAGACTATGTTACCGGAAAGATAGTCTACTTTAAATTATATCAAGATATTTAATATATTATAATATAATTATCTCAAACATAAACCGCATTTAAGATATTTTATAAAATGCCTTAAGTAATTTTTAATGAGAGGTTGTTGAATTAAAGGTTTTATTATGATTAAATATAATTCCTTAAAATGTAACATGAAAAATAAATATAGCCAAAAGTGTGAGCGCCGAAGTCACTGATAATGTTTCTACCTGAGTAATATAGTTGGAATTTTAATTAAAATCGGTGGTTGGTTAAAATAATAAATGGAGAGTGGTAAAATGGTGTCAGTTGAAATCAATGATTCACCCCCTGATCTGCAGCTTGTTCGATAGACAATCAAAAATTAATATGAGTTTCTACTTTAATCATCTTCGTAGCTCCTCTCAGCAGCGAGATATGATTCACGCACTCTTCATCATCATTCATCATCTTCTTCATCTAATATTGTGTCGCTTATACTCTTGACTGAGCACTCCCACAAAAAGCTGCAAGGATAAAAAATTCTTAGAATTTGATGCTGAATCGAATGGTCCAATAATTATTCAAATTGGACACACTTAAACTGTCATTGATTTATTCCATTTTAATTTAATATCTAATTTAATTCTCTTTTTTATTAAATTCTCAGCTATAAATTAATAGATAAGTGATGTAAAGAATTTTAATTAAAGAGAACTTAAAAAATGAAAGGCTGAAAGCCGCCACATATGAGTACTACCTTTATAGCTTGATCTTACTTGCTCTTGATTAAAGATTCATTTTCAAGGATAAAAGGCCCTCTAGGAGTAATCTTTTATAGATTAAAGGAGCAGAAAGGGGAAAGGTAGTATGTAATTAGACATCATTTTTTTTTCTTATGAGATTCAATTTCTAGCTGAGTCTCTTTAAATTTTTAGCACCATTCTTAAATTATCTATAATTCGTGCTCCATTCTTGTTAAGCGACTTATTGTCTGAAATTTAGAAGAAAGCGTAAACAAAACCAGTATTTAATCTGTCACCTCCATCAATAATATCACACGAAAGGGATAAATGACTCCTTAAATTTTTAATCTCAAATCTTCAGGCTATAAAGGTCTATGAACTGGAATCCTGCAAATGAATATATATAATATAATATATATATATACCATTTAATTTTATTTAATAAATGCTTATTTATAATTTTTAATTTCAGATCGTAGGAATTTATAAGATTATATAATGAAAAAATAATTTTACTTAAGGCAATTATTGGGAAAATACCCTTCTGATATAACTCTATTATAAAAAAGCCTCTAATTTAAATTATGAAGATTATAAATATTTTAAATACACATATAAAACATATAGAATAATACTCTTTAATTTTTATTTAACAATAATTACAAGCCTTAAAATTGATAAGCAACAAAATCAAACCTAAATAAAATGTTCACTATAAATAAAGAATTTAATTTATTATTTATGTTCCATTAATCTTCAAATATTGCTTTCATTATTATTTTAATTATAATCATCAAATTTTAAAAACAAATTTTGCCTTATTAAATTAAAAAAATTTAATTTAAATCCTCAATTAAATTATTCATTAAAAGATCTTATCTAGAATATTTACAAATTGATTTATTAAATCATTTATATGTATCACAAAGAAGAAAAGACTTATAGAAGATATTTTTATTTACTTAAATGATGTTATTTTTAAATTAAAATGTTAATTATTGTATCAAATTATTTATTTATCTTTAGCCTATAGTACATCTTATTGGATTTATCAGTTTTAAAATAATTTATAAAATTAAAATTGCGGTGTCTAAATTATTAATTTATTCTATATCTATTTTTTTAAAATCTCAAAGTATTATATTAAACATATGATTTAATTAATTATTGTTGGATAATAATTATCATGATCATAAATAACAATAAATTTTAAGCGATAATGATTTTTATCCATATAAAAAGAGCTAAACTTGAGAAAAAGAGGTTCAGAATACTATTTTTTAATTTAGAATTAACATGAGCTATGCGGAAAATGTATTTAATTATTTTCCTAAATAAGAACGATAAAATGACTAAACTATATTTTTAATAACTGTGCAAAAATTCAAACTCTAAATTAATGCGAAACGTTATCGTTGTTTATAACTTTGTTTTCATTAGGGTTTAAAGTAAAGTCAGAATTTAAGCTCTATTTCAATCCTATTTTAGCTTATCATATGATTGTTATAATGCATCAAACTATGACAAATATTTTTTTAAAAAAGAAAATTAAAAGATAATTATTATCTCAATAATTAAATTATAAAGTAGATATACTTTCATTACTCAAATTAAATAAAAGAAATATTTGTTATATATTTAAATTATATCGGCAATTATTTATTATTATCAGATAATGAAGATTGATATAGGTGGAGATTATCCAGTTTAATAATACTATACTAACTGTTTTATTTTAGTTTATTTACTTAAATTAATTTAAATAAAATTAAAGAATGTGTCTAAATCAAAATCGAACTTTTATTTATTATTTTCACACTAAATTTAAATTAATTTTTTGAATTATTTCTTTAAAATAGAATTAAAAACTTCAAAATAATATTTTATTTTATTTATTAATTTTATATTTACTGTAGGCACAGTCAATAAGCTTTATATTATCACTGAATTAAATTAAAAATGCTAATCATGTAAATTTATAAATAAAAATAAATAAAATTTGATTCTAATTCATTAATTTTATGTATAATTGTAATAGTACGGAGTTCAAAGCTTGGTAATTTTTCCAAACGACGATTACTTTCAAAATATTTTACATTATAAAAAAATATAGATATTTAACAAATGCCAAAGTTCCATTTAATAAAATATATTTTAAGGAAAAATTGTTAATTTGGATATTAAAACTATCATAGATATTCTAAACATCAATCAGTTTAGTATTTCTAATTGTTAATATTGTAATTTTTTTTGTCAAAATAATGAAATAATCAGAATATAATTTTTTTGAATGGCACAAAAATTTATGGTTATTAAAGAGTAGGAAGCTTCGACAGACATTACTCAATGGCCCTTCCTCGTTGAGTTTAAATAGAGTCGCTCTTGTTTAGACATCTATCCCTTTAAATAATGATGAGTGTTTAATTGCCGTGAAATCGTTGAAAAGAATACTACTCACAAAATTAGAATTCCTGACTCTAGAATCCTCACTCTTCGATTAGCAGGGCCCACAAGGAGTAAAAGATTTTGGCTAAAATCACCAAGGAAATTCATGAAGGGATGCAAAAAAATAGTAGATACTGATTTAGCATCTCCTGCGAAAATTCTTTTCTTGCTATCCCACTGCATGATTCTGCACAATGTCATCTGTAGGCGAAATTTATCACCATGAAGCGTCCTCGACCTACCAGGAAGTTAAATCATTTTCTTCCGCCTATTGGTTTAATCAGCTACAACTAAGGTTTTTTGGGCTTTGCATTATCCAATCAGAGTCAGGGACTTCATAAAATTTTGGAAGTATGGGTGCTAATTTGATTAAGTCCACCAGATTCCTGCATCCTAATGGAAGGTGTCATATCCACTTGAGAAGTCATGGTTGCCATGCATTACTAGAGGTGGTAATTTTAGTAACGCATGTGTTTCATTTACACTATATTTTAATCTAAAATTCAGTTAAATTCAGATTTTTTTTGAATATATTAAAAATACTTTGCATCATTGTTCAACAATTATTACAATAGCTAATACTATTGATAGCATTTATTTTATAATAAAAATGGCATTATAAAACTTATAATCAAGATCAATATAATACCTAGTTAAAAAAATAAATTATTTACAACTTGTCTTAATCATCGAAAATAATTAAGTTTTTAGCTCAAAAATATTAATTTAAAAGTGAACCAGTCTATTTGAGATAGTTAAATTCATAAATGATTGAATAAAAAAGCCAAAGTAAGTTAACACTTATAATATAATTTCTCGTAAGTTTAAGAAATTAAGTTAAGGTTTTATTTGAAAATATTGATAATATATTGCATCAGATAAACCCAATCATTTGATTAAATCAGTCACTTCTCAAATAAATATATAGTCATCCTTTGGTGTATGACATTACATATGAATTCTTATAAGATATAATTGATACTTTTCGTTTGTTTTAATCTTGAATCACCAAAGTATAAAATAAGAATCTGTTGTGAGTCAAATGAAGAAGAACTGAAGATGAGAAATAATATCATCGCCACTTATAATTAGATTAAAGGGCAAAACTCTCTTATTTAAGCAGCATTCGATTCTCCAAGGCATAATTATTGATAAGGTGGTTTTTCTATTTTAATTGTGATTAAAATAATATTTAAACATAAAATTTCTTTAAAAAAAAGATTTGATAATATGCTAATGTAGCTTTGTAATACAAAACAACTGGATTAGCAGTAGCCAATGCGTCTTTTTCACTTGGCACTTCGGACTTTTTATTAAAATAATTGATATTCTATCAAATGAAATATAGTAAAAATTATAGACATAATATTCTGAAATGCTTTATATTTCTTAAAGCATAATATTATTCAAAGGATACAAAAATAATTTAATTTAAAACGATGAAGAAGTATTGAAATGAAGAGTACTAATTTTATTAGATTTACAATTTAAATTTGCACTATTAAATTTTAGCAAAGTTTTTTTTAATTTAATTTGTTTTTTAAATTTTCCTGAATTGAAAATCTAATTAGAGGATTATCTTATTTTTGATTCTTCCTTTTTATAATTTTTTTTAAAAAAATTTGATAATAAAATTCATACATATTCATAAATGACTTTTCATTGACATTTATAGTTTATTTATATTTATTTTTGTAGATAAATTAATCATTAAAGTATATTTAGGGAAAATTCGCATTTATTAATTAAAATATTTTCTAAATTAAAGTTCGGCTACCATTCTTTATAACGATATTTAATTATTATTTATTAATTGGTTAAATCAAATGGTTTTCTGGAAATTTTAAGATGAAAAAAGAGTAAATGATCTTGCTCAGCATATTAGGTAAAATCATTTTTGCGAGAATTTTTTAATGATTTCAACAACAAAAATTTAGAGTTTACTTTTATATTTTCATTAACTTAAATATTTAAAATATATATTCCTGAAATAATAAATAAGGATTTTATAAAATGGAAGATTAAATTTTTATCTCTCCAAATAGATTAAGAACTTAGATAACCATACTGAACTTAATATTATTGAGGCTTATATTTCCATTTTATGTTAGTATAATAAAATAGATCTTAAATTTTCTTAGGCGATAATCTCACCTTAGCCTTTCATTTGAAATGAATAAAATATTCATGAGTAATGCAATGGAATTAAGTATTTAAATTTTTTAATTTATTATGAATTTTATTTTAAAATAGATATCATAACAGACAGCTCTTATATCTATCTTGGATTTTATAAATAAATGTATATTATATAGAAGATGTGTTAATGTATAAATTAAATATCATATAATTAAATTAATTATTAAATTCCATCATAGTTTTATTAAATTATTTTATTAATTAGATTGATGTCATTTAATCCAAAAACATTTTTACTCATCAAGATAAACGTTCCTTCATTGAACTCCACCCTAGGAAGGAAAATGTCTTTTCTAGATGGAAATAATAAAGGTTACATTAGCCTTCACAAATATACTGATGTTTATTTATATTGATAATTTTTTTAATTTCATATTGCGAACGATACTACATATGTGTATGCCTTCCAACATGAAACTGCAACACCCACATCTTAAAATTATGTTGTTAAGATTTAATATGCTTATCAATTTTAATTTAATAATTTGATCATTTTACTTTGCAATTTTAAAGTGTCAAATATGCTAAAGATACTCATTTTTGAAAAATTAGTTTCTTTAATATTTTTATATATGAAAATTAAATTAAAATTGTTTGTTGGTTAAATACTAAGTGTGTAGGTTAATTTAAACTTCTTAATGCGGTTTTATATCTGCGGCTTTGTATATTTTGTTTCCTAAAACATTAAAATTAATTATTATTCTTTAATTATATTTTAGATATAAGAAATGCACGCATTTATTAACAAATCACTTATACATTAAGCTAAACATTCTAAATGAAAAAATGAATGCTAAATTGAAATAGCTAAACAGAAACTCATTTCTTTAATTTCAATTTATTCGAATTTTAATTTTACAATAGAATAAAAATTTTAATAAATAATAAAATTTTAAAAGGCATCTAGTTACCGAAAGTAATCAATAAAATCTATAATAAAAAATTAAAATAGGGAATATTTTGTTTTTAAATATTTTAATATAAATATATTCCCTATATTAAATTATTTCTGCTTTACTATTATAGTAAAATAATTTTTTGTATTTAATTATAGGTAAACATATTGAATTTAAAAGTTCCTGACAAAATTTCTGAAGAGTGATCTTTCAATTTAAAAATAGTTTATATGTCTCTTTATAGTTTTATTTAATATTTAGATTTAATTAAATTTAGAAAATTTGAGGGGTTAATTTTTAAGGGAAAAAATATTTAAAAAAAAATAAAATTTGAATTTAGTTTTTTGGGATCTTTCAATTGTTGCATCAGTTTAATATAATTAAATAATATAATATTGCTAGATATTAAGAAATATATGAAAAAGGTATTTTAAGGATAGAAAGGTTAAAAATATTTTTTTCATTTTAAAGAGAGACATATTGCTAGAAGGCTTTCAAAACAATTAATGCACTAACAGTTCGAGTAATTGAAAAAATATGTCATTATTTTAGATTGTATTTAAAATAGGGTCATTAATTTTTATATGTCGAAACATCATTAAAATCCATATATTTGAAACTCAGGGGAATAATAGCAGCATCTGAGAAACTGTTTCATTGTGAAAATGTATTTTTAAATAGTATGAAGAGAAAAAAAATTAGAGATAAAATTTTTCTCTTCTCTGCTTGATTTAATTAGGTAATAATTATTAATTACTAAAAATAAAATTAAAAATATAATTAAGTTTAGTAAGCTCGTATCTAATATTCTTAATGATTTCTTTAGCTTTCAAGATTATGCGGGTGATGACCACTTATGAAATAAGATTTATTATAATATTACTTTGTGCAAAAACTGTGGATTTATAACAACATGCTATACTTGATGTTTACAAACAGAGGATGTAATCAATATTTATAATATATCATTATTCATATATAGATAATACATATAAAAATGTATTATTTCTAATCAAATAAAAATGCTATCGAAATATTATGGCTCAAATACGAATACTTTATCGAAGGTTGAGAGAAACAAATTCAAAAAGAAAGAATTATTCTCACATAACAGCTGAAGAAGATGAATTCAAGGATTGTACCAGAAGTATTTCACTTAGCATTTTCGATAAATCCGTTGACTTTGTCGGTTCCCTTGACTCAATTGTAGACTTGTATCTCCATCTAAAACTGTTTATCAAAACAAATCATAAGCAAAATTTTTATTTTGTAATACTTTTAGAGAAATACTTACCCTTATTGCTTTTTTCCGTGTTGAGTATTAATATAGCATTTCTTTAGCTTCATGTCTACAGGAATGGCCCATGCTGTCTTTTTCATCAAGTGTTTTCCATCTTTAAGTCAAACCTTATTCGTGACATCTTAATAATGAAAAATTAATTAACTAAATACTAAGCAAGTAAATCAGCATTTTAAACTACATTAATTGGATTCTCTCAACCTCCGATAAAGTATTCGTATTTGAGCCATAATAAGGTTATCATCCTTTTCATTTATTTTTAGAGTAGAAATTAATATATCTTTATGTTTATTTTTACTATTATTCAACTAATTTTACTAAGCAAATATAATAATCTTTCATAATAGATCTGTAGCTCATAATATCATTTTCAATCACTGAATCATTATTTAAGGAGTTAATTAAGTTATTTAAACTATCTATCGGCAATATTTAAGATTAATTTAGTCTTTAAAATAAATTGATTTTTTATAGATTAGTTTTTTAAATCTCAAATAAATCAAATTCTAGAACTCTTCCAATAAATAAGTTATCAGGTGTTTATTATGTTTTCTTTTAAATTTATTTTGTATTAATTAATTAACCAATTTATTTTTTATGTAATGAAATTTTAGATCTTATTAATTCTATGATTAGACTATGATATGAACAACAGGATACAAATTATTGTTTATTTTTAATATGGATTTTAACTTTGAATTAATTTATAGATTTAATTTGTCTATAAATTTTGACTTAAAATATATAAGAATAAAGTAAATTAATTTTATAATATGAGGAATGCTATACTGATTCAGTTTACGCTTTCATTCTAAACTCCTAAGACTTGCTTAGATGTATATGACCACACTATAAGTCAAACCTTAATTTATAAATATTATATTGCATATTTATCAATTTTAACTTCAAATATATAACATCAATAGATGAATTCTTTTTGAAAATCAGGACTTATATTATATTTTAATATATATCCTCTTTAGCATCTGATCCATAAAATTTTTTTTTTCACTTTATAATCGATTAGAAAGGCTATACTCATCAAATTTCTTTATAATGCTTAGATTACTTTAAGGAATTTGCCAGGTTTTACCTATTGAATATCGTAACTTGTTAGGATTAAACTAAAATAAATTTCTCACTTTCCAAATTTTAGTTTTCCAAAAAGAAATCATTATTAAGCTTGAAAAAAGGTTGCTTCTAAAGAAAATTGGTTTTTTCTTAATTTAATTTTTCCACAAACAATTATTAACCTCCATAAATTAAATAATTTAAGATTTTCTATTATCTCCTTTTTCTGATTGAAAGTGGAAGAAAGATATCATTTCATTTTTACTTGCAAAGATGATCGATTTAAGAAGGAAATTTAATCAAGAAAAAAATATTCTCACACGCATTTCAATTTATAAATGAATATTTATTGCTGTTACATTACTTTTAAAAATAGGAATAATGTGTGTTAAGTTCATCCTCAACATTTTCTCCAGGATATAACTCCGCTCTTACTACCTTCATCATTAATACCTAATATTATCCATTAAGCCCCGATTTTACACTACTGGCTAGGAAGCCAGCTTTACTTAAGTAGCCACTGTTTTTAGTATTTTTACTGATTTTTAGAGAGAAAGCCTCAATTCAATCTATAATTGGCATGCTATTCAAGAATGTTACCTATAATTGTGTGAATTAATAAATCAGTAAAATTACCTTTTTTTGAAATTTTTCTAGAAATAATCGATCGACAAGTAGCGCTTACAGCATCAAAACTTAGAGCAGATCAAAAGAGGTTTGTCCCCAGGCTTTACAGAAGCAAACTCAAACGTTTTTGAAAAATCGGGCCTAAACGGATAATATTCCATTTAATTAATTATTGAGTCATAAATTCTAAAAGCAAATTTTTAAATATGGAGAGTATTAGTATACAGCAACGCCTTTAGTCTATTATATTTTATTTCAATCTACTTTGAACAATACAACAATCAACAAAATAAAGCATATTTTAAGTGATAAGAATTGCAGGTAAATATGAAATATATTAAAGTTATTCTTCTAATTAATTTCCTAATTAGCAGCATATATTTTAAAATCTCCAAATAAAAGAAGCAAAAATGATATTATTTTACATTTTATTTTATGATTAAAAGATAAAGAAGCTATGACAGCTATATTTACCATTTAATTTGTCTCATTTTACTAATGTGGACGTAATTATAGTTGAGAATTTTATTAAAATCGGTGATTTGTTAAAACAATAAATGGGTAGTTGCAACTTTGTGGCAGCTCAAATCTGAGATTCACCCCCTGATTTGCAGCTTGTTCGATAGCTCATTAAAAATTAGTATGATTTTCTTCTTTAATCATCGCCTCAGCACCCCTCAGCAACGAGATATGTTGCTCACATTCAAGATCTTCCTCATTTTAATTATTATCAAAACTTGTGTCGCTTATAATTCTTTACTGAGTACTCCAACACAAAAGTTGTAAGGATAAAAAGTTCTTAAATTTTTTATGCTGAATCGAATGGTCTAATTATTAATCAATTCGACACACTTCAACTGCCACGATTTTTTTCCATTTTCAATTAATATCTAATTTAATTCTCTTTTTATTAAATTCTCAGCTTTATTGTTTATTTTATTTAATTTAATTGTGAATCTTAATCTGAACAGGATTTATGATGCAGAATATTTGAATTGCAATTACCAAGGCCCCATCTTTATTTATGATTTATTGTCGACCCAGTGGACTAAATTATCACTCTACCTTCATCAGCAACTTATTATTTATCTTATACGTTCGATTGGCCCACAGACTGCTTTAATTCTCAACTTACTTTCTCTTGGTCTGTGGACACTTACTCAACTAAGCCCTCATTCCTCACTTTTACAAACACTTCTTCTTCCTCTACATTAACCATGTCCGAAATAAAATTAAATTAATGTTGCCAGACACCCCAGACATTGGAAGCTATGTAGTAAGAATTACCTTCGCTCTCTAAGATTAAATAATATTAGTAATATATATATTCATTATTCAATTAGATAAGCCCTCAATTAAGACACATAAGACGTTCGTGGTGGAGGTGTATCCTGAAACTTCTTACGGATAAATTCCTATCGCCTGTCCTTCCTTAATCTATCTTACTACATTTTATAAAGGTAGTTCGTTTTATACAGACTGGCAAGGTATGGATATGGACTCTGAAGGCAATAATTTCATTTTCTGTGGAAGATCTTCAGATTCTGATTACACTAAAACCACTACTAAATATATAATTTTAGAAAAAGAAATATTTAAAGTCTCCTTTATTTAACTAAAATTTAATTCTATAAAATGTGCTATAAATAAAATGAAATTCTATTTTTTCAAATATATATTACCTTAATAATATCATAAATCTAGTTTAAAACTTTAAAAAAATTAATGAAACCTTTAAAAGATATTTGAAAGACTTTTTAAAAAAATCATAATTTTCTATTTGTAAATATGCAGGATTCTTGTAATCTACTACTATTGGCTTGAATTTAAACTTTTTGCTTACTATTCAAACAACCACTTATGCCGGAAGGTGCTATTCATATTATGGCTACAACGGCTTCATTATTTCCATAAATTATTCCTTATAATTATTTATCGCTTCATTTAATCTGCTTTTCAGTCATCTTCTTAAGCAAATTCAGACACCATAATATTCATATAGTAATATGTGAATGTTTTCTTTTACTCAAAGGTTTTAGATTATTGGCCAAAATCTTTATTTTTATAAAATAGGTCATTTCCACTTATAAGGATTTAATTTTAGTTCATTATTATATATTCAGTAGAATGTATTAGAGGGCAGTGATTTATTTCAACTGGTGCTAATTTTAGTTACTTATATTCAATAAATCCGATTCTTAAATAAGCATTAAATTTAAATAGTATATGATATTTGTAACATTTTTATAAGCTTAAATTGTTTTGATTAATTTAAGAAAGACACTTATAAAATGTAATTTCCGGTTTTTATTTAAGAGATATGTATTGATATTAAAATTCTATAATTTAATAAATAAGTTTTATTTTTTTAAGTTAAAGTTTTTAATAAGAATAATCCTATTAGTTTAAATTTGTTAATTTACCATAATTATGCTTCGGCACACTTCAACTGGATAGTATAGTTACGGTAGAATCAAACCCTCTTTAAAAGTTGTAGGTATATTAAGGTTTAAGTTTTTGTTTACCCAAAGAATATTAAATTTATTTCTACAAAAGATAACTTAAATAAGCAATATATGAATAATAAAACTCTGCTTTAAATCAAAGATATAGGCAACTCATAATGCCTAAATATGTTTAATTTTTT
The DNA here is from genome assembly GCA_027382625.1 of Tetmemena sp. SeJ-2015. Taxonomy (NCBI): domain Eukaryota; phylum Ciliophora; class Spirotrichea; order Sporadotrichida; family Oxytrichidae; genus Tetmemena; species Tetmemena sp. SeJ-2015. The sequence goes on from JAJKFJ010021349.1 coordinate 70,729, forward strand.
TATTAAGCTTCTTATTAGCGTAGCTAATTTAGAATATCATTTATTCTTAGTATAAATAAGTATTTCTATTATTGTGATACCTTAATAAGATAAATATTATATTATAATTATTGAAATTCTTTTAACTGCCTCGCTACGGCTCGAGAGTTTGTCTTTCAATACTTTAAATAATCTAAAAGTAGTCCTGACCCATTTTATATTTTATGGAGAAACTTTCAATTTAAATCACATTTTGATATGCTTTCAGTAAGAGGACAACCTTTTTGTATGATTATATAAAATATTCCAAATAACTATCATTTGACAATTTATGAAAAATTGTTAATGCTTTTTTTTGAAAAAAAATCAAAAAATTTAAAATTTTTTTTTGAAAGTAAAAAAAAATTTTTAAAAAAAATTTTATTTTTTAATTAATTTTTTTTAAATTAAGTTTCCCTTTTGAAATTTGGTTTTTTTACCAAATTTTTTTGGAATTTCCTATAAAAATTTTTTCTAGAATAACCCCTTTTTAAAATTTTTAAATTTAATTTTTTTAAAAATAAAAACTCAAAAAAATTTAAAAATTTAAATAAATTTTTAAAAATATAAAAATAAAATAGTTTTTCTTTTGTTTAAGAAAAATCGAAAGAAAACTCTTAAATTTTTACAAAAAACAGAAGTTAAATTAAAAATTTTTCAATTTTTTTTAATTTTAAATAAATTTAATAAAACATTGGGACCAAAAACATTTTTTTGTTTAAAAACTTTAATCTTTTGGGGGCCCCCAAAATTTTATTAAAAAAATCAAAGCTTTTAAAATTTGCCCTTTTATTTTAAATCCCTTTTTAAAAATTTTTAAAATTTTTAGTAAAAAAAAAAACCAATTTTTGGAAAAATTTAAATTTTGTTAAACCCCTTGTTTAGGCAATATAAAAAAAGAAAAATTTTGGATTAAAAACTCCACCTTAAAAATTAAAAAAATTAAAAATTTTTAAAAAAAGGGTTTTAAAAATTCCTGAATTTTTAAAACCCCAAAAAAAATTTGGGCATTCATTTTCAAATTCCAATTTTTTTAATTGAAAATTTTTATTCCTTTAAAATTTTAATTTTCAAATTTTTTCTAAATAAAATTTTTTTAAAACCAAAAAATAATTTTTTTTAAATATAATAATTATAGATGATTATAAGATAGACAAAACAACAGGAGATCAATACTTTACAGGGTCCGTTTATATATACATAATTTTCCCATTTTTTTTTTAAAATTATTTTTGATGTTTTCTCTGTGTTCCTTCTTTAATTTAATTATTTTTTTTACTAAATTGTACTTAGTTTATATTAGGTAAGATATAAAAAAATTAAACCATTAAAAATATCGATCACCCATTTTTAAAATCAGTTTTTTGTGTGAAAAAGATGATAAATAATCATACATGCCTTATTAATTATCTCGGAGATTGTTATATTTTTCACTTCTAAATTTCAATACTCTGCCATTATTTTAATAAACACTAAAGTATTTGTTTTACATTATTTCTAGTAAACTTAAGAAGGAGTTAAGAAGTCTATCTCAAAAGTAGATTTAAAGTTGAATGAATATTTTATTTAAATACCATACAACAAGAAAAACATTAAACTTTAATTTCCTTCTTTATAGATTTCAGTAACCTTATCATGTTATAATTTTATAGATAAAAAGTAAATTAATAATTAAACGCAATTAATGTATTTTAATTATAAGAGTTTTTTTTTTTTTGTTTATAGAAATTCATTTTCCAAGGACTAAAATTATGCTAACTAAACCTAATCAATAAAATTTTGTAAGAAATATATCTATGATTAAAATATATTATGTTGAGGTGCACTAACAATTAAAAAATTATAAAATTCTTTTATAGACTATTTCTTTTTTTTTTTGGTAATATTATAATCATAGCTTAAATAAATATATGGCTATATTCTTTTTAAATAAATTATGATTTAAATAATTTACGTGTTGAAATTGGACAAGGATAAACTTTTTTTAAAATTAACCTTTAAAAATTTTTAAAAAAAATTTTACTTTAAAAAAAGGCCCCCCCCCAAAAAAATTGGAAATAAAAAAGGGGGTTTTTAAAATTAAAGGGGGATCAAAAAATCAATTTTATATTTAAAAAAAATTAAAAATTAAACCCCAATTTTTTAACTTTTCCAAGGGTTAATTTAAATTTTAAAATTAAAAACTTAAATAATTAAAATAAATATTTTTTTTTAAGAAAATTTTAAAATTCAAAAGGGAAAAAAATTTTAAAATTTAAATAAGTTTAAAATTAACAAAAAATTTTTAAAAAAACTAACCACTAAATATTCAACATAATATATGCATGCTGGCACTTTGGGCATATCTTAAACTGATGGCTCAATAGAATGGAGTAAGATGCTTTTTTATGATTAAATTATTTTTCTTATTTAACTCTGTTATAATTTAGGGGTAATGTAAATTATCTCACATTTAATAAGATTAAATATTTTGTAATCTTAGAAGTAAAATACTTGAAATTTAATTTTTCAATTTGGAATGAATATCATAAATTTGGATAAATGAAAATTATGGCCAATTTTTATAAATTGATTTAAATAAAATCTGTATTTTGATTATTAAAGAATACAAAGTTCCTTTTTTTATTTTAACGCATTAATTTTTTGTAATTATAATATATTACATAATTTATATTTAAATATGATCCAGATCCAATTAATTGCTATATGCCCTTTAAAATGACGGGGAAAATATAAAAAAGTTCATTTTTTTTAAAGGAAAAAAAAATTATTTTTTTTAAAAACTTCCCTATGTAATTTTGTTAAAATTTAAAATTTAAAAAAATTTTTTAAAAAAAATATAATAAAGAAAAAAATAAAAGGGAAATTTAAAAAATTAAAAATTGGGAAAAAAAAAATCCCAAAATAAAAAAAATTAAAAGGAAAAATTAAAAATTTTAACCCCAAATAAAATTCTTCCCTTATTTAAAACCTCATTATATAAATCTTCTTGCTAACTCAAGAGTTTGAATAAAATATTGAACCTTGTGAAATCAGTTTAAAAAATGGAAGAATTAATTTTAGAAATAAACTAAAATGAATTGAAACAAGTCGATCTCAGTTAAAATAATTTAATTCAATTTTGACACTGATTGAGATTCAAAGAACCTTTTATCCTTTTAAATTTTATTTTAGAAAAAAACTTTTCCGAAGGGGAAAAAATTATTTTTTTATTTTAAACAAAATCATTTTTTAAACTTAATTATATTTTTTTATTTTTAAAAAGTTCATTTGGAAAAATTTTAAAAATTTTAAAGTTTCTATTTTGCAATTAATAAAACAATAAAATTTCAAGCACCCCCCCCTCTCCACTCTTTAAATTTTTTTTTTTTAAAAATGAGAGGAAGAAGGCAAATACTTAAATGCTCTTTGATAGTGAATTTATAAAAAAAAAAAAAAATTTTAATGCATACATTCGATAAATAAATCAATATTTCAACAATTTCGTTATATTTTAAACGATAAAAATTAAGTAGAATTGTTCAATTATAATTTAAAACAATTAATAATGAAATTTAGACTATATTAAATTTAATATATTCTAATAACCTTCCAGTAGGAATAAACCCATTCTAAATAAAAACAAATATATCTTTGTAATTAAAACATTTTTCAAATGCAAATTCTATGCAGTTCAAAATTTTTAGAGAAGATATGAAATTAATTTAAGATTAAATGGTGTTTAAAAAAATATTTAATATTTAAAAAGAAATGTGCTTACTATATTTATTTAAATAATAAGTTTAAGCTATATAATAAATTATATGAAAACAAATCAAAACTCTTTCTTTTGTATTAGGAAATTTCAGTCACTCCACCTCAAACTTATGAAGTTGGATATCCATTATTACAATGAAATAATACATATTTCTTTAATGACTTCTATATGAAACAATTTTATCTTATTTTGTTCAAAGTGGTAAGTAACGTAACTTGAACAAGAAAAAATTTGAATCTATAAGTGCAGTTAAATTTATCATTATAGCTGAGAATTTAATAAAAAAGAGAATTAAATTAGATATTAAATTAAAATGGAATAAATCAGCGGCAGGTAAAGAGTGTCCAATTTGAATAGTAATTAGACCATTCGATTCAGCATCAAATTCCAAGAACTTTTTATCCTTGCAACTTTTTTGTGGGAGCGCTCAGTCAAGAGTTATAAGCGACACAAGCTTTGTAGAATTTGAAATAGAGGATTTAGCAAAGTGCGATCATCATATCTCGCTGCAGAAAGGTTCTATGAAGATGATTTAAGAAGAAACTATTATTAAATTTTTAATAAGCTATGAACAAGTCAATCATGGGGCTAATCTACGATTACAATTCACATTTTGAATCTATTTGATAATTTAAACAACATCGATCTTAATTAAAATTCTACTATAATTTCAACTCTGTCATTTTCTGATTTTTAATCAAAGACAAAATAATTTATGAGAGTTTTATAAATTATACAAAATTACTTACATTAATTTCTTTAAAAATATCTTTTTGTTTGTACACTTTCCTTATTCTAATTATTTTTAATTATTTTTGAGAATTAAATGGTAATTTACAACAACTATTTATATTAGAGCTACCAGTAAATATACTATATATTTTTAAAATGCAATTAAAGTGATTTAATTATTTCCTCTTTTATAACTAAATAATAAGAGAGTGATCAATTTTTGTGGATCTTCTAAGTTTACTATTCAGCCACAGGAACTCAAGGTAGTGAAATTTACGTTATCAAAATAAACCCTTCTAGTGGCGCTCTAGTAGCTAGAATTGAACTCTCAGTATTTATTCAACAAAATTAGAAATTTAAATCTAAAAAATTAAAAATCTATATGTGAAAGATAAATTTTTTATTTTACTCTTAAATAGTTAAACTACATCTGCTAAATATATTTAATGATTTTATTTTTAGCACAATGAAAACTAAAATTTAAGTATGATCATTTTTTTAAAAAAATGTAATGAGAGATTTTTTAAAATATAGTAACGAAAAGATATTTACTTGAAAAATATTTGAAAAAGTTATTGAAGAATCAAGATGGAGTGGTAAATTATGATTCATTAAAAAATAAAGACAATACTTATGGTTTGTTCTTCATCTCTTCAAGATATTTTCTCTGTTGAAAAATCTTCTCAGCAGCACTTAATATCTAATCAGGGTGTGGCTGCTTTTCAAGAAGTGGCGAGATTGCTTTATTCGATATTGCTTAAAGATTGTTTCCGAAAGTTTAGTCTATCTGCATTTCCACCATACACAAAGTTTCTAAAAACATTCAGCTTTCAAATAGCAACTCTGGAGGATTGGGTGCTCAACTTTGATTACAGCAAGGTCTTTGCAGAATCTCATTTTTTAGGAAAAAGAAACAATCATGTTCGAATTTAGTTTCAATATTTTGATTTGCAAAGATCTCTCCTTCGTTATTATGTTATAACGAATAAATAATTCGAGAAACTATTACTTGAAGCGAAGGACACCTATTAGATGTTTCAAGAATTTTATTATACTCATTTATCTTTTAGGTTTTAATTTCTAAGTCAGAAGTAAGTCAATCTACCAAAAAACAATTTTCTAATATAAAATTAATGAATTTTACATCTCAAATAAAAATGAATTTTTAATTAGTAGATTGGTTGGTAAACTCTTAGTCATTGCTAGGTTCTTCAAGCTAGGCAGATACTTTGATTTTAGCGTCTACGAAGTATTATGAGACTCAGATTTTTTTCTTTTCAACTTCTACTAATACTTTGTCAGTGAAAACTAATACTGTATTGAGTAAAATATAATTTCATTTCATACAATATATTCTCATGTATATATTTAAAGATGAATTTTGTAAAGTTTCTTACTTTATCAGAATCATCATGACGGGTTAATTACTGCTAAATTTTGTAATAATCAGAAGTGAAATTTCTTCTAAAGTTTTATGATATTAAAAATGTATTAGATAACAGTATTAAGTTAGATTAAAAATATTAATTAAAATTTTTTAAAGACTTAGTTCATTGGATTAAGTGATAATCGAAAATAAGCTTATCGGTTTAATTATCTTAAAAAGCGAATTTTATATCATAAAATATCGTATAATTTTGCATTTATAATATATTTTTATAATATTTTGTCCAAAGACTATCATAATAAGGGCTTTATTATATTTAGTGTGCATAATAATTTATATAGAGATACATTATTTATTATAGGGAGGATAGCATTACGTTATCATGAATATTATTTTATAAATACAATTTGTGGCACAGTTCAAAGACAACTGACAAGTTTTGCTTTGCACTAAATGTCATCTTCTGCTTTAGTTTAGATTTTGAATTCTTGAGTTAATTTATTCATCTTCTGTGAAATACTTGAGTATTTGCATTTCACTCTTCTAAAGTTTTATTCATGACCATTTTCATTCTTTACATCTATCTTTAATAGTGTGATTGATATTTTGTCTTACCTAAGCAAATAGTTGTGAGATACTTACTTCTATTTGATTTTAGTAAAGTTTATAATCTTAAAAGTCTCTATCTTTTCTTGATTTGCAGTTGGTGCGAGAGTTACTCCTATCAACATTTTGAAATTTATTAAATTAATGAATTAATTTATTATCAGCTATTTACTTAAATATATCACTTTTGTATTTCATCCACAATTTCCATGATCACTTTATCATATCCTTCCTTTATGGTTATATAAAAATTTGATGAATCAAATTATCATTTATAAATTCTAAATACTGAGAACTTATTAAAACAGGTATTCGAAAAATATTATTAGCAAAGAATTTTTGTAGAATGAAGCAATTATATTTATATATTGCTTATATTGGTGATAAATTTTCCATAGTATGCAACTTGGCGAGTTAGCTTATAGTATAATATCATTCTATTGTATAAATAGAATAAGCGAAATGTAGGAATGGACAATTGTTGGAGGGGCAGTAAGATAGTAGTAGCCCTAGTAGCTGCAGAATAAGCAAGGCAAATTTAATCTGAGTTGCCAGAAACTCTGATATGTGATTGTGATTAAATAACAATATCACCTACCCTTAATAATCAATTTTCCATTTGTTAATTAAGGAAAGCTGCCATTCACAATAGCCAGATCCAGATAAATCACTAATATTTTCCCCCATAAAATTTCTTAAAATAAACAAAATGGAGCGATATCTCGAGCTCATTCTTCAATTGCTAATGAAATTAATGTTAGTTTTATTATTATCTAACCTCTAATAAGTGTGTATCTTTTACTATTAGTTGAGAGAAACGGTTATACATATGGATTTTCAAAATTTGGGCAAGCTTATTAGGGAGGTTCAAATAATTAGGGATTTCTCTAGGTTCAATGACTATTCTGGTCCTAATTGGGAGTAAAATCCCTGCACAGCTTAAATAAAGCAAAATATCATAGCAGATATGAATCCTCCCACTGGAAAAAATATATAAAGCACAAATTTCACAAAGAAAAATATGAAATATTTTTACTCTAATTGTTTTTATAGTTTGAGTTAAAATAATTTAATAATCAATAATCACTTCTTTAGCTTATATTTTGTTGATGCTAATAATTAAGATTTGCTTTTCCTTGCATTTTTTTTTAGCAATAATGACTTTGTGATTGGTTATTGGAAGGATGTAAACAATCTTATAGTTTTCAATTTGTATTCTTATTTAAATGCTGCTTTCAAAATTAAAGCAGGAGCAGTCTCCCCAAAAACATTTTACAGGTTTTTTACCAACTTAGAAAACATTACAATTTATCCCATGAATAACACGGGAATTAATACTAAAGCCATAGTTAGTAGCTGCTCTTATTGGTGAAGCAATTAAAATTCTTTGAAACATTTTTTATGAAAAGTTTAATTAAAATTTAACTATCCCTCTCATATATTGAATAAATTAATTGCTATTATTAAATTACTTCCTATTTTATAATTACAGTAAATGAAGAGTGCAATCCTTACATAATTTACTGTTATTCAAGGTGTTTAATTGAAAGTTGTATATGTATTATAAAAGGATTTGGTACGCACTTTAATTATCATCAATAATATTGGATGAGTTTAGAAACTAACGCAAGGCACTTCAGAACTATAAAGAATCTTTTAGTATCGGCCTTCATGCTAAAATAGTTAATATGATCTGCAAATTTCATATAGGAAGAGAAATTATATTAAATAGCCGAATCATTTTATTCTCCCCTCAATAGTGAATAAGGAAACAAAACTCTCACTCAAATAATTTGATTTTGTAATTAATTTAGCTTTATTACTTATCAAAATCAATTTTATTTAATACCTGAAATGAATTGAAAAATTAAGTGATTTATTTATTCGTTATTTTTACTTATATTTAAATTAATAAATTCAAAATTTTGTTTAAATAATTAACAATTCTTTTATATTTTCTTTGTTTTTTTATGATTAGAATACTTATCAAGTCCTATTGCTTCTACTATTCAAAATAAACCTATATTTTTGGTCTACCATATAAATATATTTTACTATTCCTTCCAGATTAGGTGATCCATTTATAATACAATTGATTTTGGAAATAAAATAAAATGTATTTTTCTAATCTTATAGTTTTAAATTATCTTTCTGAATTCAGATTGATGAAGAAATAATTAAAAAATAATTATAATATTTATTATTTTTATTATAAACTAATCTATTCCTATTAATGAAGAGAAAAATTAATAAATAAATTAGAAAATTATATTTTTAAAGATTAATTAAATATAAAGTTCTAATTCTTAATTTAATACATCAATAACACTATACCAGGTGGATTTAGTGTATCTAAATATGGCTAATCAATTAAAACTCTTAATATAAATTAAAAATTAAACAGATAAAAATAGATGCATAAAAAAGATTTGCATTTTAAGCTATTTTTAAATAGTTTTAATTATGTTTTAGGCTTTTAAACATATATTTATTCCAGAATTCATTTTTAAAAAAATTTGCTTCTATCACATTTCACATTCTTGCTTTAGATATTTTATGATGGTTTTTAAACCTCATTAAGCGATATTATTTTATAATATGAAATTAATTTATACTTTAAAAGTCTTTGAGAAATTACTAAATTTACAGAAAATTTAACAGGAAGCACAACAAATGTTATTTAATAGCTATCGACGAGAAAATATGTATTTTTGTTAAAATAATACTCATTCTTCATAAAATATTCATTTTATAGCAAAAAGGCAGAAACGCAAAGGCAAGATGATATCTTAAGATTCCAATTAAAATTAAGAAGAAATTGTAAAAACTCCTTAATGATTTTTTAATCTTTTAATCAAAAAATTGTTTTTCCTAACTGAATTTTATTTTAATAAAATTTTAGATTTAATGCCACTCGTGCCGTTTTAGCAATGTAGTGGTCTCAAAATAAACTACTCTTTGAAATTTATAAACGGTTCTTCAGTCTCAATTGGTAATCTATTTTCACTAGATTTAAAACCCTGGCCCTCCCTTTAAAATTAAACTTGGGGTTGGAAAAAACTTTTAATTTGAAATTTTTGGGAAATTAAAAGTATTTTAGTTTTTTCCCCTTTTGCATATTCAAGCACATATGTTAGGATTTGGTTTCCACTAAAAAGGCCCCTTATAAAGGGGCACTTCTTGATGCAAAACCCTAAGCAAAACTCCCCTCAACTTACCCTTTTTATTTATTTATAAAAATTAAAAACGTTCCAAGTTAAAAATTGTTAAAAAAAACAGGCCCCTCCCATTTGGGGGCCCAAAATTTTCCTTAAAAACCTTTTTTAACAATTTACTAAACATCATGATTTTTAAACGTTTGGACTTTTATTTTTATGTGTCAAATTTTCAAAATAAACGCTCCCATTTTTGGAGTAAAAATAATGAACTACAAAATGTCAAAATATCCCCTTTTGGCTCTTACCCTCAATGTTATTTTTAAATATTTTTAAATTTTTAATAAATTAGGGGTTTTTTTGTCAAAAATGATATGACAAAAGGTATTTTCAGTCAAAAAATTTTTCCAAGATAGTTTTTATTCAAAATTTAAAAAATTTTTTAAAATTTTTAAAAAAACTTTTCACAATTATCTAGTATTAGACATCTAGTGTGCTGACATCTCAGCAGTTTTACATACAAGTGTCTGTGTGGGACAGTTTCAATGTTGGCACTCCGGATTTATACAATATAAGTCTTAATGTCATCCCCAACCCCCCAATTTAAATATTGAAAAAATTAAATTTTTAACCCTATTTTCAAAAAAACCCAAGGGGTTTAAATTTCAAAAAGTCGGGGGGGGTTAATTATAACAATAAAATTTAAAAAAATTTTTTGACTGAAGGAATCCCCCAAAAAGATTCAATTGGGAATAACGAATTGGAAAAAATAATTGGAAATTCAACAAAGGCCCTTAAAATAAAACAAAGGAGCAAATTTTAAGTCTTCAAAATTTAAGGGGAAATCTCAAATTTTTTGGAAAAATTTATTTATTTTAAATACATATAACTTTGCGATGACTGTGCTTCCAAAAGCTTAAATAGTGCTACTTGGAACTTAGCCAAATATTTCCATAAAAATTAAAATAAGGAAGTCTTTAAAAATAACCCTTAAACCCAATTTAATTTTTATAAGTAATTATTTTTTTAAAAAAACTATTACCTATTTATCAATAATACTCTTTACGATTCAGCTACTCTAGGGACATGGCTATTTTGGAATAGCCCTTCCAAAACTATAACAGCTGCTCCTTTTAAACCTTTGAAACATCATAAACCTATTCTTTAATAGAATTATAAAGTTTGATAATGCACAAGGTGGAAATCATTCGATATCATATATGTTGACAGATTAGATCACTTAGCCGAAATACATAAACTTCACTCTGGAAATATTTTAGAACTGGCCCTTAGTCCCATTTAAAATATTTTAATTGGTGAATCTACCCACTATTTATGGAATTAACTTTAATTGGTTCTACTTTGACTTTAATAAGAGCTAGATTTTCAAAAATCCTGAAGGAGTTCCTTTTACTATGTATTTTAGGTTGGAAGGAAGTAGCACTTTACCTTTCTTCATTTCTAAAAATTTCTCAAATGGAACTCTTGGCGGCTTTGCCTTAGAAAAATAAAAGATTCTGATGTCGGTAGTTATTAGCTTGAGTGTGTAGGGATTGATGACGCTTCTTGGGAAACCAAAATTCCATTTACAAAAATAATTGATAATTTTCTTTGGTTATTAAACGTAAGTAGTTTACTGGATGACTTATTAACTTTTAGCATGCTTTTAGTAAAATTAATTTAAGCTACTTTAAGTGTTAGAATTGCTGGGACGAATCTTACAATACCTGCCTGATATGCAAGAATGGTAACTTTCTATTGAAAACTGAATGCGTGGGTACTTGTCCTAGCAGCTATTTTGCAGACTCTGTAGCAAACATATGCCTTAACTGCCCTTATTAATGCTAAAAATGCACTGGCAGCTTACCTGAATCACAGTGTTAAAGTTGTAGCGTTGGATTCTTCTATCTTAATAATGGTTGCTAATTTGAAAAATATTTTAAAAGCTTCTCGAAATGCCCAATAGGCTATTATGGAGATAAGAGTGATTAAACTTGCAAACCCTGCCATCAAAGATGCAATTCTTGCTTCGGTCCGACTTCAAAGTTATGAATACATTTTTAAGTACTTTAAATTTCTATTATTTAAAGTAGTGCTTCAATTGCACTGAAACTTATGTATACAATGAAATCGGAGAACTCGTCAAAGTTATAAATTTTAAAAATTAATTTTGATAAAGATGGTTACCTTCTTGTGACCACATCATGCATTACTCCTATATGCAATGATGGGTAATACTTCAAATGGAATGCAGGATTAACTAATGGATATGCCACTGGTAGATGCGTCCCATGCAATGAAAGATGCAAATTTTCAATTTTTCCCAAAATAAGAAAAAATTGAAAAAATCTTTTTTATCACTATTTTTTTTTTTAAATTTTTTATTTTAAATGAATTCCTTAGTTGCACTTACTGCTACGAGATATTGGGTCTCTTTATAATTTTTGGTTTATAAACGAAGAGTTTGAATGCGAGGATATTTGCGGAGATGGAATTGTTATCTATAAAAAATGCGACGATGGAAACAGATTATCAGGAGACGGGTGCAGTAACGAGTGCGTGATCGAATACGGCTACGAATGCAAAATTGCAAATGAGTCCTGTAGAGAGGCTATTCCTCCACACTTCTCAATTGTTACAATTTCCAATATCAATCAAGTTTAAAAAAAATATGTTTTAAGACGTTTAAAACTTTAAAATGTTTTTAGCAAAACATAAATATATTCTAAAAGTGTTTGTAAAATTCTCTAAGCCAATTCAAATACAAGCAATAGCTAATATAAGTCCTACTAACCTTAAAGTTTAAATTTCTGGATCCTAAGCCTCATATGGTTTCTCTTGGAGATTTATTTTAGAATAGTGAATGATAATTCTAACCCACTGCTTCCTCACAAAGACATAACCAAATTCTCTATAGTTTTAGACAGCTTTTAACAATCAATGGATGGATCTGAAATAATATCGCTTTCTTTCATCGACTCTTCAGTAATTCAAGACCTAAAAGGGAAAAAAATTACCCCATGGTTATTTTTTAATTTTTCTTTAATTTTCAAATAAACTTTATTTATTCACCTTAATTTATTGCCTTTTTTTTTTTTTTCATTAAAAATTTAAAAATTTCGTAGCCCCGATTTAAACGGGAAACCCCTTTTTTTTCTATCTGCCCGCTGAGATTAAAAAGCGAATGGAAAGGGGCCTGTTTAATATACGTTCATGTCTGTGTTCAGTTTCAATATGGTTCTCAAGGCTGCACTTAATTCATCAATGAACTATTTATGGGGATTGGTCCACGCCCTTCAGGTCTTCAGTTACTTGATGTATCAAAATATCAACTTCCCAATCAATGTCTAACTCTTCACTCTTAAAATTACTTTCACTTAAAATTAGTAATCAATTTATTTTTACTCAATATTTCAAGGTGGCCTCCGGAGACATGGATGAGTTTTATTAATATTTACATGAGATAAATCACTACATACCAAATGTGGCAAACTTTATTATAGACTAAGACAAAATTGAATCGCCAGCAGATGTAAAGTTGCATGATAAATTCAAGTAAGATGGCATATCCCCATACTTCTTAATAGCCTATGGTGATAAGCTCACAATCTGGGTTTTCGCACTTATGATCATACTGCCAACTGTTCTGCTTATGAATAAATTGTGCAAGAAAATCAAACTCTGGGAAGATGTCAAGAGCTCATTCTTAATTTAATCTCATAACTTATTCTTCTTTAACTCTCCATTGAGAGGATTAGTGGAGCAGTATATAGATAATATAATTTTCAATTTATAATGAGTAGTACCTAGAAATAATCATGCAAATCATTTTGAACACACAATTTATAAAGTTCAGTAACAGAGACTAGTCCCTAACCACTCTTGTAGCTTTTGTAGCAGGGTCTCTACTTATACTACTTCCTTTCATTACAATGAGTTTGATCTATTCCAGTAGAAAGATGGTCGGGAGAGAGCACTGGAGAGCATAATACGGAATGCTTACAGAAGAATGTGATTCAGATACTTTACTCTAGCTATACTACTATCTAAAATATTTAATATAAAATGCCCCAAATTTGTAAAATTAATGTCATGACCTTAGATTTCTTAGATTTAGAATACTCTTATAAAGATTATTTTATCATCTCTCTAAAATGATTTAGAATTTAATGAATTATCCGGTGTTCATGTTTCAAAGATTAATAATTGCGGGAACAATAAATTAAATAGTTTATGCTTATGACTATCCGCTTCTGTAGTGCGTAATCATTATGGTTTGCAATATTATGATGATCGCGTATCTGACTGCTGTGAAACCTTTTGAGGAAGAAAATTAGCAAACAGCGACTGTTGTTGATGAAATAGTTATCATGATCTGTGTCTTTTTCTTTGCATAGATCTATGTAAGTAATTTCAATTCATTTAAATATTTTTTTATAATGTGAATGATGAAAAGTGGTCTTAAGACTACAAGAAAAATATAGGATGGTTAATTATAATGTTTGTCATGTTCAGTGTCCTCAAAAACTTCGCTATTGTTATTTACTTCGGACTCAAGTAAGCAAGGAAAAGCCTCAGTAAATTTAATTATTTTACTTAATATTTATTAAAGCATTTATTGCTACAATTTCTTTTCTTACAAACAATTTAAATGCCAAAATAAATAAATGTGTTATTTAGGACTTGAAATATATCTCTTAAGTGTAAAAATAATATTTTCAAATATAAAACTTCGGGGGGGGGCCTTTCCTCGTCATCCACTTTTTTCATTAAAATATGAAAAATCCCTGTTTAGCCTAAAATTAGCCAAAAACACCAATTTTTTAGTCCTAATTCAATTTCAGAAAGCTTATTGCGATCATTCTTTAAATTTTGAAAAAATTTAGAACCTTTTTAAAAAATATTCATTTTTAAAAAATTAAATTTTAAAAAAGTGTCAATAACTTGGTAATTAAATTTATTCAAAGTTGTAAATATCTAATGAAAAAAAAAAAAGCCCCTAAAACCCCCTTTTTCACATTTTTTCAAGTTTTTGTTTTGAAATATCCACTAAAAAGCTAGTCTGAGCTAAAAAAATTATGATTAAATTTTATTTTTAAAAACATTTTTTTTTCTTTGATTGTATGATTAAAAATGAAAAAAATTTTATGTATTTAAAATTTCTTCCAAAAAATTCGAATTAATGTCAAAGCCTTAGCTTTTTAAAAAGCTTTAAGCATGTTTAAAGGAATTTCACCTCATTTATAAATGTTTTTTTGTAGCATTTTATATTTTTCGTAGTTAAATATTATATATATTTTGAAAACATATATTTTTATTCAATTAAAATAAAATCTTTTTTTTATAAAATTCTTTAAAATACAAAATTTTGTTTGACTGATTCTAAAAAAAAATAAGCTCTATTTTTAATTAAAAAAATTTATCGGGTAACTTTTTGAAATTGAATTTGGACTAAAAAATTGGAGTTTTTGGCTAATTTTTTGGGTAAACAGGATTTTTCATTTTTCATGAAAAAAGTGGATGACGAGGAAAGGCCCCCCCCCAAATTTAAAAATTTTTAAATATATAAAAAAGTTTTTTTAAAAATAAAAAAAAAATGTGGGAGTTTACATTTTATACATTTTTTGCTTCTCTGTGGGAATATTTACTATTTTTTAAAAATTCGATCCTTTTCCCCTTAATTTAAAAAATTTTTTGTAACAAAATAAATTTAATTAATGGGCTGGTTTTATTTGAAAGTAAAAAAAATATTTTTTTAAACTAATATTGTAGAAATCAAATGAAAGTAAAATTTTAAAATTAAACGAATTAAATTTTCAATTTTTAAATTTCCCGGGAAATTTTTTTTGCCCCAAATTTTATATACATACCGCGGTGTTATCAAACTATGATCAACATATTTGACTTATATTCAGATCTCACATAATACAAAGTTAGGGCTTTAAATATACCATAATATTGGGGGAAAACAAAAGTTTTTCCCAAGTTATGGAAAAAAAATAAGAGCGATTTCGGAAATAATCAAAATTATATAATTTTACCCCAAAGCAAAACCCCCAAAAATCTTTTTTTTTGTTTAAGTTTGAAAAAATATCGCTAAATTTCTTGTACTTAGATATATCTATGTTTAGGCATGCATGGCTTTTGCCCAAGAAGAATAGAGTATTGCATCACACGCGTCATAGCGCAGAGTCTGCAGCCATTTTTTCATGCTCAGCTTCCAG
>JAJKFJ010021350.1:0-16197 GCA_027382625.1 Tetmemena sp. SeJ-2015
TATACTGTTCAAAATGGCTGTTCCTCAATTTGAGAGTTTACAACTAGCTTGAAACATGCGAATTTTGAGAATTAATGCTCTTAAATCCGAGAGTGGAGAGCTCAAATTTTCATGAAAACCTAAAACCAAAATTCTAAAGAGCCCGTCCATATGCTCTTTAAGCTTATTTATTGATGCCATGCAATGCTAAAATTCATAAGATCAATACTACATGATCTAGAAGATTAGCTCTCTGAAACCTCCATTTTTCATATAATAATCCTATCTTTCTAAAACTGAAGTTACTAAATTTCCAATTGCTATAAATATTTTTGCAAGACTTGAGACCATTTGCCTTCAAATCTTGAGAAGTGGAACCACAAATTCTCATTTCTCAACTTTTGAAATTCAATGGATTTGATATTATAGGTTACTCTTTCTCTGAGGAACTCCCTCTGAACTTGAAACTCTGGCTTATAAGGGGATAGAATCTGCTATAGCATGCTGAATATTTTCTCTTCAAATAGATGCAGAAGAATACTTTGAGATCTCTATTGATTATCGATTCATCAAATTCAGCTTGCTTGCTCCGATAGAAATCTATAGGAATGCATGAGTTTTGAATATTATCTCACCTTGCTTCTATTCTATTTCATCTATCCTTCTTCTTTATGGGAGGGTTTGGGTTTTAGATTTCATCAATGATCGCCAAGTTCAAAGATAGCTTGGAGCTTTTCAATCCTTAATGAACCCCATAGCCCAAACCTAATCCTCCCTCTTTCTTTTCTTCTTTCTTCCTTTCCTTTTAGCTTCTCTTCTTTCCTTCCTAAATATCTCTGATACCTTCTCTTGCTACAGAACTTAGTACGATAGCGAGGAGAGAGAGAGGGGCGAAAAGAGGATGAAGCCCTTTGCGGACGCTATTCTCCATTTATACTTAATAGCTTTCAGTATTTTTAAATAATTATAAACTCAGGCTGAAGCTATACTTTTCAATGACTCTAATAGAAAAGTCACCTATCTGACTGATAAGTATGAATGATTTTCCTTGAGATCTGATGGCTAAAAATTTGGTTTCAGAGCTGTTTGAGACCTAAAATCGGGCCCCAAAAGGTGATTGAACTATATCTTAAGTTGAAACTTTGAGATTTCATAACATTGGTTGAGGGGGGTTTTTGGGATTTAAAAAGGAAATGTTTAAATTTTGGGGGTTTTTAAAATAAATTGGCCCCCTTTTGTTTTTTAAAATTTTTTTAGAGGGTTTTAAGCTAAATTGAAATTTAGTTAAATTTTAAAAATATCCCCCTTTTTATTTTTTTTTGGGAAGCTTACAAAGAATTAAATAGTTAGTTTCCCAAATTCAAAAGAGGGTTTTAAGATTTTACCCCAAATTGTAAATGGGGAAAGGAGTTTTTAAAAAATTAAAATTGCCCCCCCTTTTTAAAATTTCAAAAGTAATTTTAAAATTTTTAAAATTATCCAAGTTGTAAATAAAAATTTTGAAGTTTTTTAATAAATCCAAATTCGCCCAAAATTCAAATTTTCAAAAAGGTAATTTTTAAAATTAATCCTTATTAAAATTTAGAAAAGGAAAAAACGAAAAGGGAAAAAGGGAATTTTGAATGAGTAAGTGTTTTCCCAAATTCGCAAAAAAAAAAATTTTTTCAAAGGAAAAATGGAAAATTTTTAGCAACTCAGAGCCACAGTAAGTCATTGGAAAAATTTAGCAAGAGAAAAAAGGAAAAATTTTGAGAAAAGGAAGAATGGACAATTTTAGCAACTCAAAGTTTAAAATTCTAAAAAATTTCCTGGGCCTAAATAGCGGGAACGGACAAATTAAAAAGGGAAAAAAAGCAAAGGGTGGAAAAAAATTGAGCAACTAAAGGGGCTTTTCCCTAAAAATTTTCCCAAAGGCTCATTTTTAAAAGTGGACAAATTTAGAAAAGGTTTGGAAAAAATTCAGAAAAGGCCCTTGGACAAATTTAGAAAAATTTTTTGGAAAAATTTATATTTAATCTTCTCCCCTATTTAAAGTATTTTTTTAAAATCATGGTTTTAAAACAATAGATAGAGTTTTAACATTCGGGCCAATCGTGTCGAAAAAATTGTATGAGATACTTAAAGATCTCGGAGAAATTTTTTAAAAATATTTAATTTTTTAAAGTAGCCATAGTTGGGGAAAAAAGGAATTCAAGATGGGGGAAAACCCCAACCCAAGTTTTTTTTAAAATTTGGGCTCAAAATGTCCCCCCCGAAAATTCACAAGGTACCATTTGTAATCCCTGCTATTCAGAGATAGTCTAATCCTCTTAGTTTCTCATCCCTGATCACGAATATATAGTTAGATTTCTTATAGGAGCAGTGGTTGAAGAGATAATCGAGTGTCAAGTTTCAGGTTTGTAGTCCATCCCGAAAAAATCATAGGTCTTATATGGGAATTTTTTAAAACCTCTATATAAACCTATGCTTTTTCTGGGATGGACTACAAACCCAAAACTTCAACCTTGAATTTCTCCTCAACCACTGATCCTATGCGAAATCTAACTATATATTCATGCTTAGGGATGAGAAACTTAGAGGATTAGACTGTCTCTGAATAGCAGGGATTACAAATGGTACCTTGTGAATTTTCGGGTTGGACATTTTGAGCAAGGTCTAAAAATCAATGCCTCTGTCGCCATTTTTTTTCCCTTTTTCGTTCATCTCAACCAAAAATTCAAAAATCAAATTTTCACGAATTACTAATTTCTGTGATCACCCTCTGCACTTTAGAGGGTTAAAACGATATGAGAATCTTGCGACTATCATTTCTATTCAAACTAAATGCTTCAAATATGTAAGATACCTTATAGAAGAAAGATTTAAGAAGATAGAAAGAAGAAGTTGAAAAGACATCTGAGTTTCAGCCATTGCTAAATTTGTCCACTCTTGCTAAATTTGTCCACCCTTCTCAGATGGCTTGCTAAAAATGTCCACTTTGCTTTAGCCTTCATTTTTATCTCCTCTACTTTAGAGTTTAAACTTTAGGATAACTCATTTAAAACATCTAGACTCAGATAAAGTGCTTAAATTTAAGAGTTTCCCAAGGATTTATACATCAAAGCTAAAATGAAATTTAAGAAGGAGCTAATGTTTACTTTCTAAAATTGAAAGATGATAGGTTGAAATAATCTAATCTAAAATGTTCTTTCTCTTATTTCATGTTAGCATTTTCTATTGAAATTAAATACGTGCAAGTAGAGATAGCTCTATTCTATATCAGAAGAGTGCTTCCAGTATGAGATGTAGGGCTGATTCAAAGTCTCTGGTAGAAGAATTAGAAATTAGAAGTGGAGTTTGATGAATTTTTAAGAGGTAAAAATGTGAAAATTGAATGGGAAAGGAGCTTTGTTTAAGGCATAAGTTCTTGTTGATGTATAAAACTGAATTTTTTTAAGTTATGACTAAACATAAAAATAGCAAGCAAGAAATCCTTATGAGCCCAAACCCACAACCCCGCCCCCGAAGGGGGTGGGTGTGTGAGGAGTGAGTGAATTAATAACTATCACAACTCCATTTATGTTAGATTATAAATTTAAATTATTAAATCAGATCTGAATTATAATAAGTGATTAATTAATCAGTTAGTATTTAAAAGACTCTTGATTAAATTTTATTTCTATAACAGTCTTCTGTTTAAAGATGAAACTTCTTCATCATGCTACCTGCGCAGTTCCCAGGTATCATCTCACTCCTCTTAATGAATCAAAGGCTCAAATAGTGGCAAATTCATCTATCATACATATCATGATCGTGTATGTAATTTTGCAATTCACACACAGCCTCGTTCTTAAAATAATCTTATTATGAGATTTGCAAAAATGTTTTTAAGCAAGTCTCATAATAAGATTATTTTAAGAACGAGGCTGTGTGTGAATTGCAAAATTACATACACGATCATGATATGTATGATAGATGAATTTGCCACTATTTGAGCCTTTGATTCATTAAGAGGAGTGAGATGATACCTGAGAACTGCGCAGCGAGCGTGATGAAGAAGTTTCATCTTTAAACAGTTGACTGTTATAGAAATAAAATTTAATCAAGAGTCTTTTAAATACTAACTGATTAATTAATCACTTATTATAATTCAGATCTGATTTAATAATTTAAATTTATAATCTAACATAAATGGAGTTGTGATAGTTATTAATTCACTCAGTCCTCACACACCCACCCCCTTCGGGGGCGGGGTTGTGGGTTTGGGCTCATAAGGATTTCTTGCTTGCTATTTTTATGTTTAGTCATAACTAATAAAATTCAGTTTTATACATCAGCAAGGACTTATGCCTTAAACAAAGCTCATTTCCCATTCAATTTTCACATTTTTACCTCTTACAAATTCATCAAACTCCACTTCTAATTTCTAATTCTTCTTCCAGAGACTTTAATCAGCCCTACTTCTCATACTGGAGTCACTCTTCTGATATAGAATAGAGCTATCTCTACTTGCACGTATTTAATTTCAATAGAAAATGCTAACATGAAAAAAGAGAAAGAACATTTAGATTAGATTATTTCAACCTATCATCTTTCAATTTTAGAAAGTAAACATTAGCTCCTTCTTAAATTTCATTTTAGCTTTGATGTATAAATCCTTGGGAAACTCTTAAATTTAAGCACTTTATCTGAATCTAGATGTTTTAAATGAGTTATCCTCAAGTTTAAACTCTAAAGAAGAGGAGATAAAAATGAAGGCTAAAGCAAAGTGGACATATTTAGCAAGCCATCTTAGAAGGGTGGACAAATTTAGCAAGAGTGGACAAATTTAGCAATGGCTGAAACTCAGATGTCTTTTCAACTTCTTCTTTCTATCTTCTTAAATCTTTCTTCTATAAGGTATCTTACATATTTGAAGCATTTAGTTTGAATAGAAATGATAGTCGCAAGATTCTCATATGGTTTTAACCCTCTAAAGTGCAGAGGGTGATCACAGAAATTAGTAATTCGTGAAAATTTGATTTTTGAATTTTTGGTTGAGATGATCGAAAAAGGAAAAAAAAATGGCGACAGAGGCATTGATTTTTAGACCTTGCTCAAAATGTCCAACCCGAAAATTCACAAGGTACCATTTGTAATCCCTGCTATTCAGAGACAGTCTAATCCTCTAAGTTTCTCATCCCTAAGCATGAATATATAGTTAGATTTCGCATAGGATCAGTGGTTGAGGAGAAATTCAAGGTTGAAGTTTTGGGTTTGTAGTCCATCCCAGAAAAAGCATAGGTCTTATATAGAGGTTTTAAAAAATTCCCATATAAGACCTATGATTTTTTCGGGATGGACTACAAACCTGAAACTTGACACTCGATTATCTCTTCAACCACTGCTCCTATAAGAAATCTAACTATATATTCGTGATCAGGGATGAGAAACTAAGAGGATTAGACTATCTCTGAATAGCAGGGATTACAAATGGTACCTTGTGAATTTTCGGGGTGGACATTTTGAGCAAGTTAAGAAAAACTTGGGTTGATTTCCGCCATCTTGAATTCCTTTTTCCCTAAACTATGGCTACTTAAGAAATTACTATTTTTCAAATTTCTCCGAGATCTCAAGTATCTCATGACAATCTCTCGATCACGATTGTGCAGAATGTTAAGCTCTATCTATTGCTTTAATCCATGATAATGAAAATACTTTAAATAGGGGAGAAGATTAGTATAAATGGCAGGAAAGGAGATTTGCTAAATTTGTCCAAGCCATTGCTGAATTTTTCCACCTTTGCTAAATTTGTCCACTTTTCTACTATGAGCCTAGGAAATTTCTAGAATAAGCTTCTGAGTTGCTCAATTTGTTTTTCCAACCCCTTTGCTAAATTTGTCCAGTTCCCCGCTATGAGCCTAGGAAGTTTCTAGAATAAGCTTTTGAGTTGCTAAAAAAGTCCATTTTTCCCTTTTCTCAATTTGTCCTTTCTTCCCTTGCTAAATTTGTCCAATTACTTACTGTGGCTCTGAGTTGCTAAAATTGTCCATTCTTCCTTTGCTCAATTTGTCCTTTCTTCTCTTGCTAAATTTGTCCCCAAAACTTACTGTGGCTCTGAGTTGCTTAAAAATTTTCCATTCTTCCTTTGCTCAATTTGTCCTTTCTTCCCTTGCTAAAATTTTTCCAAGACTTACTGTGGCTCTGAGTTGCTAAAAATGTCCATTTTTCCTTTGTAATAAAAGGTTCCTTTTCCCCTCTTCAAATTTTCCCTTGATTTTTCTTGCTTGGAAATTTTAAAAAAGGGTAAAGAATTGACTTTTGAAGATTTGAAGTTTAAGGGAACGAGGATTTAGGATTTATAAAAGTTGCACTGTTCTTATTTACAACTTGGAGTAATTATCTTAAACTTCATCTTTCGAATAAGGCAAACTATCTACTTAACTTCTTTGTAAGCTCTCTCCACTATTTGAGCAATGAGAATAAAATCATGGGAAAGCATCAGTTCAGAAGTTTGCAAGCTAACTATTTCAATTCTCAGCTAGAGCTTACCCAAATAAACTAAAGAGATATTTTCAAAATACTAAGAGGTTTGCAAGTTTAGCTATAGCCTCTGAAGAATTAAATCAGTGTCACTAATTTATTAAAAGGACTCCATTAAACACTCCTAATCACTCTCAACCAATGTTATGAAATCTCAAAGATGCAACTTAAGATATAGTTCAATCACCTTTGGAGCTCTGATTTTAGGTCTCAAACAGCTCTGAAACCAATTCTTAGCCATCAGATCTCAAGGAAAATCATTCATACTTATCAGTCAGATAGGTGACTTTTCTATTAGAGTCATTGAAAAGTATAGCTTCAGCCTGAGTTTATAATTATTTAATATACTGAAAGCTATTAAGTATAAATGGAGAATAGCGTCCTGCAAAGGGCTTCATCCTCTTTTCGCTCTCTCTCTATCTCCTCGCTATCGTACTAAGTTCTGTAGCAAGAGAAGGTATCAGAGATATTTAGGAAGGAAAGAAGAGAAGCTAAAAGGAAAGGAAGAAAGAAGAAAAGAAAGAGGGAGGATTAGGTTTGGGCTATGGGGTTCATTAAGGATTGAAAAGCTCCAAGCTATCTTTGAACTTGGCGATCATTGATGAAATCTAAAACCCAAACCCTCCCATAAAGAAGAAGGATAGATGAAATAGAATAGAAGCAAGGTGAGATAATATTCAAAACTCATGCATTCCTATAGATTTCTATCGGAGCAAGCAAGCTGAATTTGATGAATCGATAATCAATAGAGATCTCAAAGTATTCTTCTGCATCTATTTGAAGAGAAAATATTCAGCATGCTATAGCAGATTCTATTCCCCCTTTTAAGCCAGAGTTTCAAGTTCAGAGGGAGTTCCTCAGAGAAAGAGTAACCTATAATTCAAATCCATTGAATTTCAAAAGTTGAGAAATGAGAATTTGTGGTTCCACTTCTCAAGATTTGAAGGCAAATGGTCTCAAGTCTTGCAAAAATATTTATAGCAATTGGAAATTTAGTAACTTCAGTTTTAGAAAGATAGGATTATTATATGAAAAATGGAGGTTTCAGAGAGCTAATCTTCTAGATCATGTAGTATTGATCTTATGAATTTTAGCATTGCAAAGGAAACAATAAATAAGCTTAAAGAGCATATGGACAGGTTTTTTAGAATTTTTGGGTTTTTGGTTTTCATGAAAAATTTTAGCTCTCCACTCTCGGATTTAAGAGCATTAATTCTCAAAATTCGCATGTTTCAAGCTAGTTGTAAACTCTCAAATTGAGCAACAGCCATTTTGAACAGTATACTATTCTCTCTAAAACCTTGAATATACTATCTAATGCAGATAATAATTTCTCTCTTCGCATAAATTCTAATCTTTATACTTTGTAAAACTTTGCAATCTATCTCGCAATTTGAAACATCCTACAAGTAAGAGATGAGTTACTTACCTAATATCTTTGCTCAGTTTTCAAAGTGAGACCTTAACATCTATATAGCCAGCAAAATTTCACTAGTTAAATCAATTTTCTATAGCCATATCAAGTAATTAAAATTAAATATGCCACCTTCCAATCTCAATAAACATCAATTAACTCTTAAAATGAACAACTTCTACCACTGAACACTCGAAAACTCTATCACAAATTTTTAAATTAGTGAGATTTGGAAAATTTACCTAAGGTTCTCAACCATAATTTTCCTATAGATTCTTACAAGATAAAATGAGAAGCTTACTTCATATCCTTCGCAAACTTCGAAACTCTTTATTTTCAATAAAAGCACGGTTTCAACTATTATAATCCTTTCAACATTCTTCTCCATAGTCAATCACTCACTGTGTACAAATTCACAGACATAGTATTGGAGAAAATTATAAAATAAAATTCAATCATTAACGAATAGAAATGATAGAATTGTGGTTCTCAAAATAGTAAAACCTTAAAAATATGATTGAAAGTCTCAAGAAATTTAAAAAATGAAAGATCTAAAATAGATCTACTGAAGAATAATGAAAATGGAAAGAATAAAAAATTCAATTTCTAATAAATAAAATGAGGAAATTAAATTCAACCTTAAGCATTCCCTTGGTGAGGAAAGAACATGAAGGCGCAGCCGCTGCCTCCACCTGTTTTACCAGCATTGCCTCCCTGATTCCCTAACACATTGGTGTGAGAAAGACTCTATGGAGTGCGCCACTAAAGAATTCATAAAATTCTTTTAAAAGCCATTGAAATCAATCTATACCTTAAGCCATTCCCTTGGTGTAGGAAAGAAACATGAAGGCGCAGCGCTGCCTCTCACTGTTCATTAACCAGGCTGCCTTCACGCATTCCTTGGAGGAAAAGTATCTATGACGTGCGGTCCACAAGAATTCAGATTTCAATAGATAATGATTTAAACTTAAAACATGGAAAGCTTAAGTTTATTTTTTTCTCAACAAAAAATTAGAGACTTTTACCATCAAAATAAAGATGGACTAGCCAAAAGTAAGACTTCAAATATTCCATTCTTAAATTGAATATCAAATTCTAATTTTCGAATTAACTTTTCTTTGTAAGTTTACTATTTCTTTATTCTTATTAATATAAATATTATATTCTTGTTCAGTTTATTAATTTTCTAAATTCTAATAATAGTGAAAAATATTTGTTTAAAGAATATAGCTAGATTATATAAGTACATTTGCTCTAAAATTATTCAGAAATGGGCTGCTTCTTTAAGAATAACGAAGATGAATTGCATTATTTGTTTAAATAACTTAGTAATTTAAAATATATAACTTCTATTTTAAATATTATAGCTTTGAAAGTATATTCATCTTCTGTAAAGCTAAGTTGTGTAAGCATAATTCTGCTAAATTTTCCATTTATTAATCTATACTTGCTTAAATGCCACTTGGCTAATTTGGCCATTGGCTAAATTTGTCCATTGCAATTGTTCCAAAATTAAAATTAAATAAGCAA
Organism: Tetmemena sp. SeJ-2015; assembly: GCA_027382625.1. Classification (NCBI taxonomy): domain Eukaryota; phylum Ciliophora; class Spirotrichea; order Sporadotrichida; family Oxytrichidae; genus Tetmemena; species Tetmemena sp. SeJ-2015. Next base: position 9,425 of record JAJKFJ010021350.1, read on the forward strand.
AATTAGATTAATGGGCTCTTATATGAAGTAATAATAGACTTGAGCTGATGATATAGAACACTACTTCAGCCAGGCAATTAATTCCAATCTTTGATTTGCCATAAATACTAAATAAAGAGCAAGCATCTAACATAACTCTCTGATCTTAGCACTAAATTTCCTCACACAAGAAAAAAAATTCAACTATACCACGCAGAACTAAAGCTATGTTGAATTATACCCTTGGCCTGCTTGGCAAATCCAAGTGAACGGGAATAGGAAGCTGATGTGACATGCACAAGAGATAGAGGTATCCCTAAGAGATTACTATCAAGCTCATGCTTTTTTCTTAAAAGTAAGTCAATGCTCCATTACTATAATCCTAATAGGTGTAATTTGTTAATAGTTACACGCAGCAGCTATAAAAATTGGAGAGAAGTGAGATTGAACCTGATCAGCATATAAATTACAAATACTTCATATATGGGCCCCCACTCCCATCCTCACAAGAGATCCCAAACAAGTTTATCCTCAGAAGTTGAGAGATGAAGCACCGCAATTAAGAATAAGAACCATAGAAGCAGCAGTTTACTCACTTCAGAGGTGTTATACAATTGATTATCATCAATAAGTATCAAAGAATTGAGTGCAGTTTACTCAAGTGATATGAGAATACATTCATAGACTCTTCTCTATTTGCGCACTGCCACAGATATTCAAGGTGTAAGCATAGTGCCTCTAACGATCAGCGCAGTGAATCATAAATACTCAAGGATGCTTGAGACCATGAGAAAATTCAAAGCTATGGTCCTCTTCAATGCAGCATATTCAACATGGCTGAACTCAGTTGAGTCGCTGTTTTCACATGCGAAGACCTATATAAAAGTCAGCAGATGCAGACAAAGCTATATACTCTTGAGTGTTCAATTTTAAGCTGCAGGCTTGTTAATATATGTTACAGTTGATTCTAATGCGAAGACTGAAAAAGAGTATAGTATTGATGCAGAGCATGAAAAATGGCTGCAAAATCATGCGCTGAAGCAATAAGATTTGCATTTTTCTTATATTCTCGAGGCGAAAGCATTCATCTTAAGACGCGAAATCTAAGTACAAGCAATCTATATCCTTTTCATTTCCGAATTAAGTAAAAGTGGGTTTAGGGTTGTGCATTGGAATTAATTATATAGTTTGAGTTATTTCTAGAAATCACTCTTTATTTATTTTCAATACTGCATAAAAATTAACAAATGAAGCAATTATTATAGTATGTAAAGCCAATATAAATATGTATTGTTTACAGACGGGCCAAATAAATACAAGTATTGATTAAAAAATTTCAAGGTTGCATGGTAGGTGTAAATTAAATTGGTCAAAAAAAATTTCCCCAAAATAAATTGAGATTTAATTTTGATATTCTAATTTTTACACTTCATTCTGATTTCTACAATAATGCTCAATGAAAATAATCATAATAAATATTTTGAACTAGAAGAAACAATATTTCGAGAAAGAATTTTGCTTCTTAAGTTTTAATTATATTTGTAAACCTAGTTTGAAATATTGCTTAAATCTTTCATTAAGTTGATTCATGCATTTTCCTCATTTTTATCTCTTTTACTTCCATTTTTAAGCTTTGATAGTGAAGAAAAATTCCTCTAAATGCAATTTAATGTTCTAATAAATTAAGTAAAATTTAAATTTACTATTTATTAAAGATTATTTCAAATTCAATTAATCACAGTTATATTACTAATCAATTAGAAATTATAAAATCATTGTCAGGACATATTGAATCTGGTTGGGTGTAGGAAATGGAGAAATTTGTGCTGGGATATACAACAACTGGCAGTAATATCATATCAGATGTCTAAATTTATAGCTAATATTACATTTATAATTGCTATATTTTATAAGGATTTTATTTTTAATTTACAATAATTTGTAGTTTAGATAAAATTCAATAGTTAATTATACTTTTAAATTTTTTAAGAGTATAATCTGTTGAAATATACATATCTTACTTTCTTGATATATAAAATATTGTAAGAATCAGGGTGATAGTCAAAAGTTAAATTAAATCCCATTTAGTCAAGGTTTAAATTCTCCCCGGAATCGCTAGACAGTTCTGGACCTCTCTTTGATTAAGGGATTATTAAAAGTAATTATTTTGCAAATCCATTTTGATAATAAAATAATCATAGTGCTATAATTAAATTCACAATAATGTATTACTTTTTATTTTTAATTATTTATAATGTTTAGGAAGCATAAGGAAAGTTCATATATGTAAACAAAAATCTTATACCAGGGTAAGGTGGACTAAATTATTAAATATAAAATTATAATGCAATATAAAAGATATTAAATCATTAATATCCAAAATTAGTTTAATAATCATATAAAACATGAAATTCAAAAATTTAGTACTATTTATTAAAAACTAGAAGTGGCGTCTATTTCTACAAAGGGAGGTTAAGAATTATTTATTGATAATCATTTCAATTTAAATATTTATTTATTTAGATTGTTATTTTTAACTTGCAATTTTTAATTGTTAGATAAAAATATAATTTTACCTTTGCTTTTCAAATTAAAAAAGTACTATTGTTTTACTTTGTATATTCTTAATATTATCTATGATATTTATCTATGGCTGATTATTTAATTTAAGAACCATAAAATATTTGTTAAGATGAGACTGAAACTTTTAAATATGCTATATTGTTGTGTGAAAACAAATTCCCATTCATCATTAATTTGTTGTTTGATGCTCTCAGATAAACCTGAGGCAATAAGAAATGATGATTTCGTCAAGGACTATCCTAGTTTAACCTCAATAGGATAAGGGTAAATGCCTAGAGATGTCTACTGTCCTGAAAAATACGGGCAATTATATTTTTCAACTATATCCAGTGGCTTAATTAAAAATATGTGAGTTAATTTACACCATGTGAATCTCCGCCCATTCTAAGTTTCTTGTAGAACTCATTCAACATCCGATTTCTCACACTATAGTCAGGTACGAACGCTAGGCTTACATTCACAATCAAATGATAATATCTGTTTTAATTTTATTGAAATCTTAATTGGAGAAGAAAATGCTCTGGGCTGGGGCAGAAATTGCAGAAACAGAAAAGGTATTTATTCTGGAATAAGAATTTTTTTAATTCGAGGAGGAGTATAAATGACACTCGTGATGGCTTACTTCATAACTGAAGATATCATTTTAAAATAAAAAAAATAACCAAAAATTTTTTTTTTTAAAAAAATTATTTTTCCTTTAAAAAAAATTTTTTTTTTCCCCTTAAAAATAATAAAATTTTAAGAGGGTTTTTTAAAACATAAAGTTGACATAGGTTGTATCGCTAACTTTTATCCTCTGGTGACATAGTAGAAGAAATTAAATATATATTTTATTTTCATCATTTTTTTTTTAACCATTCCAATTTTTATTTTATATTTTTATCAAATAAAAATTTTCTTAAAGAAATAAATTTCCTTTTAAATTTATTTAAAATAATCTAAATTATAATTAAAATTTAAATTAAAAAAAAGCTTTCTTTTAATATTTAATTAAAATTATTTAAAATTTTTTCAATAGTTTTTTACTACTCTTTTAAAATTAATTTCAAAATTTTAACTTTTAAATTTTTGCTTTAATTTGTTAATTTTTAAAAATAAAAGATAATTTCTTATACTTAATGATTTTTTTTAATGTAAATAAAATTATAAATAAAGAAGGTTTTATTTTAATAAATTAATAAATTTTGAATTATAATTTTCCAAAAAAATTATTTTTAAACATATTTAAACATATAAATTGCTGGTAGTGTTCCACAATTAAAAGTACCGGAAAACTTTCCGATTTTTAAATTCGCTAGGGATATATTTATAATATATTAAGGGTTTTTGTAAATCGCTTATTTTAAAATTTAGTTTATTAATTACTTTATATGGGAATTAATTTTTATTACCTTATGATACTTTAAATCAACATCCCCTTTCTTTTTTAATTAAATATATTTTAGATTACTAACATCAAGCAAATTAAAAATAAATGCAGAAGAAAAAGCTAAAATTGCACATTTTGCAAAAAGAGTTTGAAATTTATTAGGAAAGTTTTAAAATGCTATAAATATATTTTTTTTAATCTCTGGAATAAATAAATTAGATTATAATTTTTTAAATATAATATCGATTAAAAGAAATTTGCTAATGATTATTTTACCAATATAAGATGTTTGTTGTCCTGCAACATAAAGCTTCTTGGTCAAAGAATTTAAAGCGATTATAGGTGCAGTAATTTAGAACAAGCTCCCATAAGTTGTTTAAAATTTTTAATTTGTTGGAATAACTAAGTTCCACTATATAATCCCAGTTTAAATATCTGTCTTTAGGATTAGAATATCCTTAAAAGAACTAAACTATTATACAAAACGAGGATAACAATTTCTTATTAAATCCATATTTAGATGTCAAGTACAAAAAGGCACTATAATTATTATATTTTAAATGAAGGTTATAATAAACTTATAAGATACACATGGTTTGTCTCATCATCAAACTAAACCTGAAAATAAATATGCTGTCCAGCGTTGATTTAAGATGCCTTTTTAGCCACTGGCACATACTGAAAATCATAGATACTTGAAACATCTGTCCCATTATCGAAAAGCATTGCGTTCCCTGCCATCATTTAACTATTAAAATTAGCATACATTTGTGTTCCTGACTTCCACCAGTATACCATCGAAGACATTAAATATCGAGGGTCATTTGGGTTTGCAACTAAGTCATAGATGCACAAAATATAATTTAATATATTTTATGCTACCTAAGAGAAAGTCTTAATAAATTTAAGTCTTAAGAATCCACGAGGTTTCTTGCCATCATTTTCTTCGCCCAAACTAACTTGCCCTCATTAAAAATATACTAGCTGTGAATTTTAAAAAGGAAATCTTATTTGTAGTATAAGTTGCTCCGTATATGTCCATGGTGGTATATAAATATCCTGGGACTAAAGCTGCTGTCATAGCTTCTTCGGTAGATCCTTTTTAGAAATTAAATTTGTTGAACCAAATATTAAAACTTATAAGCTTTATTTATAAATATAGTTTTAAAACTCAAAAATTAAATATAAGTATAACTATAATTTTAAGATTTAAGATAAAAATTATTCAGCGATAAACTACCTGTTAGATATCATAATTGAAAAGGGCGTCCTAATCATCGGAGTCTATTCCGAATCCATTTTTGGAACTTTTGCACCTATTCCCCCCACTACAAACTTAAGTATTAAAGCTTTAAACTTTAATAATAAACACATGTTAATAGTAAAAATTTTTAATTAAAATAGATTTTGGGTTTAAAAATAATAAATGGAGAGTTGCAAAAGGTTCATTAAATCAATACCCCCTGATCTGAGTTTTTCGATAGAGAATCAAAAATATAATGTTTTTAAAAAGGTCCCAAGCCTAAATATTTCCCTTTTTTCCCCTCCTTTTCCCCCATCCTATTTCTTTTTTCCTAAACCTTTTTTATTGGGCCCCCCCCAAAAAAAATTTTTAAGAAAAAATTTTTAAATTATTTGTATAATTTATTTAATTTATTTTTTTTGCCTTAATGTCTTAATTTTTTTTAAATTTTAAATCTAATTTAATTTTTTTTTTTAAATTCTTATTTGTTTATTAAAACCCCCAAAAACAAAAAAAAAGAAAAAAGTTTTATAAATTAATTTTTTATAATATTTTTTCCTTTTTTTATAAAACCAATCTAAAATTTTTTCTAAATTTATGAGGTTCTTTTCTAATTTAATTAAAAAAGGGTTTTCTAAAAAATAGTTTTTATGGGTTGTTATTTTTTTTTTACAAAATTTTTTAAATTTTTGAGTTATTTTCTTTTGTTGCAATTATTTCATCATCTTCATTTCCCCTGTAGTATTCCTGGGGTTTCATATGCATTCAGTATGTTTGCAAATAGCCCAAAATTTTCCCACGCACTAAACCCGTTGAGCCAAGTTTTTCTCTATGGGAAGTAGCCTGCGTTCCTTGCCCCGATCTTCCTCAATTTTTTTCTCTTCTTAAACTCTGTTGAAGCTTTACTTGCTCTGACTGGTTCAAAGTTATCATGATGTTCCTGGCTTGAGATCTCTTGCCAATCCCAACTCATGCAACTCCCTCATCCTCTAACAGGTCGGAGAAAGCAGTAAGCAAGATTTGTTGCGCCTCGTGCTGAAAATTCTCTTAGTGTGATCTCCCTTTAGGAAGGGAATGGCGATGATCATGATCATAAAACACCAGCAAATGAAGAAATACTTTTAATTTTGTCCCTCGCTTTTCTCAAAAACTGTCAGTTCGTTCGGGAACTAAGACCTCCTCTTCCTTCTTTACAAAGGTATTCGTAAAGGGGGGTCTTGTAAGCTACTTTCTTTGATGGGTCCTTTGCTTGCATCGCAAGGTGGGGGTAATTTGAACACACTTCCTTCATCTTTAAAGGAGTCTTGCTTTTAGCTAGTGAAACTTTACTGAACCCTACACTAAGCTTCTGATTTTATGAACTCAATCTTTTTCTTTCTTTTCCCCTTTCTTCCTCTTTAGTTGAACCTTGTAAGGTATCGTCTTGCCCCTTAGCTGCACCATCTTTAAAGTTTTTTTTATCCTCAATTTTGAACCTTGTGCTTCTTTTCCATCAGTATTTCTTGAGGGAAAACGAGTGAGGAATGTCTGCTCCAAGTTGGCAAAGGGTAGGGCCCTCCACTTTCTAAAGCTTCATATAGTTTAGGTTTGTCTGAGTGG
>JAJKFJ010021351.1:0-39735 GCA_027382625.1 Tetmemena sp. SeJ-2015
CATCATTTACATCATCTGAAAACATAATCACTAGTATGCCACTCAGGGCATTTTGTTCATTGATACAAGTGCAAACAAGTGCAAACTTAAATTGTGCATAGAATACTATCGCCCTTATCAGTGCAAGCCTTCCTCCTACTTTTCCATATGAACAAGTGCCAAGTAAAAAAATTTCGGAGGGGGGCTTTTCCCGGGCGCACCTATGCACTTTGGCGCACTAAAGTAAGTTACGTATCAAGGGGGAAAATCATTGCACTCTTCATCATTATCATTTCAAGTATAAACATCATTTTACTTAGAGGGTATAGGAAAAGTGGGAATAAGTAATAACATATATAAAGAGTATATGTTTTGCTAGCTCTCACTTCACGAGTTAAAATTTCGTTTGGGGGCCCAAATAAATTCAGCATTACTCATTGAGATTAGAGCGCACTTGCGTATTTTTTCTACAGTATAATGAATTGAACCCTTTAGTTTCCTTCATCGCACCCATGCTAAGAACCTTAGTACTATAGTTTTTATGCTACTCTTAGATTATTTTTTTCCCCCAAAATTTTTAAAATATTAATTATTTCTATAATATTCTCTTCATACTTTTCTTTCATCTCTTGCTTAAATTTTTCCATTTTTTATTTTTTTTCCTCTTAATACTTCTCGGGAAGCTTTTTTAAATTTTATTTAAAATATTTTTTAATACAAAAAAAAAATTTTTAATTTTTAATTAAAAATTTTTATTTTATATGATTTTTTTAATTTATTAGTTTTAATTAGATATTTCTCAGAATTTAATTTATGATTCTCTCGAATTTAGTAAAAACCGAGAAAAAAAATTTTTTTACCATTTTTAAAAAAATTTTGCTTTTAAACAGGATAAAAAAAATCTAATGTAATTTTGATAAGAAATGTGCTAAAACTTAAAGCGCTTCTAAGATATCTTCTATATAACTTCATGAAAGAAAATAAATTTTCCCTTTTTAGAAGAACATTAGATGAAAATGCAAATTATATTTATATAAATACATTTTTATAAACAAGAATAATTAAATGACGCTGCTTCAAAGAATAAAATATGAAGTCTCTTGCTTTAAAAAAGATTTTTAAACTTTAATTTTGGGGTTTTTTTAGAAATTTAAAATTTTTTTGAACAAAATATTTTTTATAAAAAAAAATTTTTTTTAATTGTTTTTTTAAAAAGGACTTTTATTGTTCATTTTTGATTGTTTTTTTGCTTTTTTACAATTCCCCTTTCTTTTAAAAATTTTTTTTTTTTTTTACCATTTTAAAAATTAAAACTTTTTTTAAATTTTTTGATTGCGTAAAATTTTTTAAATAAAAAAATTAAAAATCCTAGTTTAAAATTAAAAAAATAGTTTTAACAGCTGAAAAAATTCATTTATGCTAGAATTAAATACGCTATCTCTCTGAAAAATTTAGCTTCTAAGTTTGAATCTTAAGTTGAGGTTCCCGTTGCAATACTTCGACATGGATAAAGTGTGAAGGATAAGAACTAGTAAAAGATGGACACCAACACAAGTGCAGGCTAATAATTTTCTTAAAATTCGTAAACAAACCAAAAAGGGGCTAGAATGGACTCTTTTAGAATATAATTCTATATTATAAAGTCCAAACTTATTTTGAATAAGTTTTGCATTCAAAAAATTTATTCTCTTGTTAAAATGAATAAATCTCAAGCAGATAATGAAAAGCAAACAGAGGTTATTCTACTTAGGGACTTATCGATAATATTTATAATAATTAAACCTTTAATTTAACATTAATTTAAAGTATAAAAGCATATAAATATACAACCATATATTTTTACAGCATTAATTAGATTTATTTCTCTTTTATAATTTTTTCCAACATTCGATAATTTTTTTAATACTTAAGTATAGTTAGGGCAAAACATGTTTAAAATCTGTCTATTAATTATAGTAAGAATTTTAATTAAAATCTGTGATTAGTTAAAATAATAAATGGAGAATTGCAACTTCGCGTCAGTTGAAATCACAGATTCACTCCCTTATCTGCAGCTTGTTCGATAACGTATCAAAAATTAAAATGAGTTTCTTCTTTAATCATCTTAGTATCACCTCTCAGCAGCGAGATATGACTCACGCAATCTTCATCATCCTCATCGTCTTTTTCATTAAAACTTGAGTACTTATAACTCTTGACTGAGCTCTCCCGCACAAAAGTCGCAAGGATGAAAAGTTCTTAAAATTTTATGCTCTATCGAATGGTATAATTATTATTTAAATTGGAGATACTTCAACTGCCTCTGATTTAATCCATTTTAATTTAATATCTAATTTAATTCTCTTTTTTTATTAAATTCTCAGCTATAATACTCATATCCGTTTTAGCTTCTTCAAGTAAGGAATGAACACGGTTATTAAATTCAGAAACGAATTATTGTAATTTCGGTTATTTTTTTGGAATCTTATATTACAAAGGTTCCTAGCAAATAAATCCATCTCCAAAGACTGCTGTGATGCTTTTATTCCATGATGTTTTTTGATCTTATGTTAGTTCCTCTTCGCATCTTGTCAAAGTTAAGACTACCTAATTTGGAGAAAGTTTGACGAGTAAATCTTTTATAGAAGCACAAGTCACTTTAGCAGGCTCATCAATTCGATCTGATTTTTATATTTAATATTCATATAAGAATTTAATTCAGTATTTATGATAATTTCCAGAAAAATAAAAAATTACGGAATGAGGGCTTTGTTGGCTGGCATTTGATTGATTTATATAAAGTTTATTAATTATTTTCTTAAATTTAATTTTTAAAAATATTTTTGTTTATATCTTTAAAAAGCTTTAATTTAAGGGGATATATTTTTTTAAATTTTTTAATTTAGAATTCCTTTTTTTATAATTTTTTTAAATTTAAAATTTTTTTTAAAAATTGAAAATTTTAAAAAAGGTTAAAAATGGGATTTTTTAAGTTTTTTTTAATTATTTTAATAAAAAAATTTATCATAAAAATTTTAAACAAAAGATCTTGAAGAAATTTCATTAAATCTTCTCTCAATAAAAAATTTGAAATTATTAGCAATCACATTTCCAAAAATTTTATCAATTTTTTTCTCAGTTGGCTACTACTTATTTATTTTTTGTAATCATTTGAGATATATTATCGGGATATTAATAAATTAACGAATCATACAATGTATAAAATGCTCTAAGAATAAGCTTTAGCTCAAAATCTGATTTTTCAGACCTCATACTTTTATCATTGTAACAGCTATGCTGCCAATTTAGTTTCAAAAATTTATATCAAGAGAGATCATAAGTTTCAAGAGAATTATTTTTCTTCTTCATCTTGTCTTCCAAACTATTATAAAAATTCTATCATGGATAAAACGATAGGACTCAGTCGTTCCTATTTTTGAGAACAAAGTATTTAAAGATTCATACAATATCAGTAAGTTTTGCATCTCTCAAGCAAAAATCTAAAATTAATTAATCAATAAAATGACGTATCGATCATTAATTTTTTTATATTTTCACAATTTCTCTCTCGCTTTCCCTTAATCCTCTTATCGAGAAGCATAGTTTCGAATGGTTCTCGCACCTTAAAAGAGATTAATGGCCGATTGAAATTTTTTTATAAGGCCTAGCTAAATATGATGGGCTCAAACTTTTTTTATTTCTACTTTTAAAAAATTATTTTTAAATTTTAAATACAAGGAAAACCAGGCTTATATTCTCTTATCCTACTTTAGTTATAAAATCATCAGCCCACGAAGTAAAATTTTACTCTCCTCCAAGAATTCCAGGGACATCAAAGAATTGATATTAAAGAAGAAAAATATATTAAAATCAGTGATTGGTTAAAATAATAAGTGGAGCGTTGCAAATTCGTGTCAGTTGAAAGCACAGATTCACCCTCGATCTGCTGCTTATTCGATAGCTTATCCAAAATTAATATGAGTTTTTTTAATCATCTCATTATCACCTTTCGGCTGCAATATATGATTCGCAAAATTCTTATAAACCAAATATCAACCGTATAAAAACTTGTGCTGCATTAAACTCTTTATATAATGCTCTCATATAAAAGTTGCATGGATTAAATTTTCTTAGAATTTTATGATGAATCAAAAGGGTTTTTTAAATTTTTAATTTAAAATTTTTTAGCCCCGGGGAAATTTTTTTAATTTAAATTTTTTTATTATAGAACACATTAATATTTTAAAAATTTGCGAGGAAAAAAAAAAAATCTAAGGGTAGCATCTACCTATAGCGATCTAAGGTTCATTAGCATGGATGCGATAAGGAAAATGTAGGCTCAAGCAATCATATCACTACAGATGCAATAAGCAAAGGTGCGCTCCAAACATCACCCTGTCAAGTGCTGAGAGTAATTGCTGAATGCATCGAGTAGCGGCGTCATCGAGAAACTTCAACTGCAAGTTAGAAGATGAAGAGAGCACAAGGTAGTTGTGTATATACGTGTATTTACAGTATTCGTTCGCTCACTTACTCTATACTCCTAAGTAAGAAATGATGGTTATATACTTTGAAATGATAAGTGATGGAAAGTAAATGCATGTCCATTTGATATTGTAATAAACTTGAGTAAGTTTGATGTGTGATAGATTCGTACGCTTGAAACGCGTCTGCTCGAATGATTAACTACTGCGGCAACTTTGTATATGAAAATAGAGAGGAAGAGGCTGCACTGGAAAAGTGATAGTGATTTTCCTTCCACCATACTTAAAGTTTGCACTTGTATCTCAATGTACAGCATTGTCATGAGTGCTCATACTAAGATTCATCTAAACATGATTAGAAATGTACTATGCATGCATGAAATTAAGAAACTTCCACTACGCAGTAGTTTGCAGTGAAAGATGCGCTTTCAATAAAAAAATTGATATGAGTTTTTCATTCCATTATAAAATATCATAATAGTTTAAAACTATAAATTGATCCAACTTTAATCCTATCATTATTTAATGGATAAAAACTCAATAGCACTTTTTTTTATTGAGAGCGCACTCTTTCACTGCAAACTCTGCGTGTGCGAAGTTTCTTCACTGCTCATTGCTTGCTTAGTACCATTCCATAAATCATTAGCATGAATCACAGTAGCACCAGTAACAAACTGTGTACATGAAAATACAATTGCAAACTTCTAAGTATGTGATAGTGAAAATCACTATCGCACTTTTCAGTGCAAGCCTCTCCTCTCTAATTTTCCAATATACAACAAGTGCGCAAGTAGTATCATTCGAGAGAGCGTTTCACGTCGCATCTATCACACATCAAACTTACTCAAGTAAGTTACACTATCAAATGGAAAATGCATTTACTCTTCATCACTTATCATTTCAAGTATATAACCATCATTTCTACTTAGAGAGTATAGAGATAAGTGAGCGAGATACTGTAAATACACAGTATATAAACAATACATGCTTGCTTGCTCTTCACTCTCTATCGCAGTTGAAGTTTCGATGCGCGCTCTCGATGCAATTCAGCATTACTCAGCGTGATGTGAGAGCGCACTTTCTTATTGCATCTGTAGTGATAATGATGCATTGAGCCTCTACATTTTCTTCATCGCATCCATGCTAATGAACCTTAGATCGCTATAGGTAGATGCTACCCTTAGATTTATTTTTTTCCTCGCAAATTTTTAAAATATTAATGTGTTCTATAATATTATTTTTTTAATTAAATTCTCAGCTATAATTATCTGATTGTACTCCGTAGATCTTAGAAATTTTAGAAGATACTGTGAGTGTGACTGGGTCCAAAGAATCTCCTGATTTAAATTCTCCTCCATGAGGATTTCCACAGATTAGCGTGTTTAAGATTGTAGACTTGCCTTTGCCTGCAAGCCCAATCACTATTATTGACTTTTCTTTTTTGTGTGATTGTTCCATTTTAGCTATCGCTAAAGCTTTAAAAAATAATTATAAATTGAAATTTGGAAATGGTATTTATAGGCCTTTTAAAGGGAAAAGGGGTTAAAATAAATAATGGATTGATCATAAATTATTCTCGTATTTATTATTTAATCTTCCTATTGATCATTAAATACTTCTTATATTTTTTCTGAATTTGATTGTAAAATAAGATAAGCTCATAAACAGCAATTATTTGTTATATACTTTTGATTATTTTTCCTAAAATTTTTAATATGAAGTCTCTTTCTTGTTAAAATTCACTAATTATAATTATTAGTATCTCACATAACTTCAATAATTACGATTATCTGTAGGCAATAATTTAATGGAAATAGAAGGCTGTAAAAGGGGAAAAAAAAAAAAGGGTGCGTGGAGTTAACGATTGGTTAATTTTTTTCAAAGTTTCTTAAAAAAACTTTTTAATTTTAAATTGAATTTAATTTTTGAATTTAAAAAATTTTTGATCCTGACCCAACTATTTATAAATTTAAAATTTTAAATATGTTTAAAACAAAAATGCTATAAAACCCAAACAGCCCCCAAAATTTTAAATTGCAAGCGATTTAGGGATTTAGTAAATTTAAATTCTAATAAGTTTATTATAATTCAAATATTGCTAAGTTTTATATGATTATCTTATGACATTATAGAATATTAACGTTCCACTTAAATTTTTATCATTAAAATTTTTTAGTTAATCCCAAATTATATATGAAACAAGATAGTTTTATATAATATATTAAATTTAACTATTAAAAAAAAATTTTAAAAAAATTACTTTAATATTCGATTATATTTATTCTTTTTGGAAAAAGATTATTTTTTAAAAAAAAATTTTAAAAATTGTTAAAAAAATTTTTTCCCAACCTCAAAATAAATTTTGAATTTTATGAAAATAGAAGAATAAAAAATTCCCCCTTTAAAAAGTTAAAAATTTACTATTTTATAAAATTTTTGATTTAAAAAGTAAAAAATTTTTTTAATTTTTGATTTAAAATTTTCGAAAATCAATAATTTTTATGATTTAATTTTCTCTATATAAAATAAAATGCCCATTATATTGGCCAACTATTTTAGTTAAGAGGTCGGACATTTAAGTTCATTGAAAAAAATAATTTAAAAACGAATGGGTAATTACGAAAAATGTTTGATACTTGAGATTATGATTAAAAGTAATGATCTTTCAAAAAGATTTTAAAACATGGATCCTAAAAAATTAATATCATCAGAGGATTTAATTAGCGTTAATTTTAAATTATATCTTAGTTTAGAAAATAATATACCACTCAAGATAATTTCCATTTTTAGTTATGAAATTATTGTTAAATTAGAAAGTTAAAATCTAGGAACCTTAACGTGACACCAAGGTCGGCTAGGCTGGAATAGGAGATTCGCAGGCTATTAGTCTCTGCCTAGGTTGCGTTGCGTACCGCCTGAAGGCGATCTAGTTTGGTAATCCGTGTGAGTTCTTAAACATAGGTGGGATTGTGATGTCCCTCCATCCTGGTTGAGACTCATGATTTGCTAGCAAAAAAATCCCAAAACCCCTTCTCACAGAGTTTAGGGTTGGTTTGATTAAAATCTCCAAGCCGGATGTGAGCTTGATAAGTGGGATGCTCCTGGGGAGATAAAGCAAAAGCTCAGAAACCACTATAAATACCAACAGAACGATGTCTCAGACTACAGAGTAAGGGGGCGCTGAGATTTTTTCCTCACCAATTTCATACACCACCAAGGTTTTTTGGTAGGGTAATCTAGGACCCTGCGATGGCATCTGCGAGCATCTTTACTAATAAATAATGTCACGCCAAGAGGTGCAACTGTAACCCGTGACGTCACGATAACCCTTGGGCTTCTATGTCCGGTTGGAAAGCAGAAGTGAGTAATATAAATACCTAAATTAACACATTTAAATGCTTAGTTATGAAATTTGAAATAAAAAAGAATTTAAAAAATGAATGAAAAGTAAAATAATTTAGTTTAGGTTAAAGAAATATAAGTTATAAACGATTTGTTAAATGTTGTTCGCAATTAGATTGAAGAAAAAAAAATTTAGATAGTAGTTAATTAACTCATTAAGTATTCAAATTTAATTAAAAGATATTTATCAATAGTTATTCATATTTTAAAATACATATAATTGTGAAAATCAGGTCGTCTCATGCTATAAAAATTGGTGAACAACTTTTTTAGAATTTTTATAACCCAAAGAGAATATTAATTTAGAATTGATTTTAAAAATTAGAAATACCTTAATTAATTCGTTGTAGTGCGTTAATTATCCCCCGTCTGAATTAAATATATAATGTTTTGAAATCGGAGTATTAAAGAGTAACAGAATGGAGTTTAAATATAAAGATCTCCTTCAACTTTCACTTTCAGAAAATAGAGTTTGTTTTTGAAAGAAACTGAAAGGTCCATCCATCTCCATTTATAATATTTCCATCATCTCATTATACTTACCCATAGTTAAAGCCATCTCCACATATCTCTTGCCCACTGTGGTCTGTTACTGTCCTCTGCGTGTTAGATGTCTGTGCTCGGAGTGGTTCCCATGTCCAGGAGCCGTAGTCTACTGTAAAGGCCGTCTGAGAGCTGAGAGTGAAACAGAGTTAAGAATGAGGCGGTGAGAGGTAGAGGGGTAAAGCGGTGACTGTGAGAGTGCGGGTGGCGGAGATCCACCGTGTGGTTCGAACCCTCCCTCCGGGGGAGGGGGTCTCCGGCCTGGACATGGGAACCACTCCGAGCACAGACATCTAACACGCAGAGGACAGTAACAGACCACAGTGGGCAAGAGATATGTGGAGATGGCTTTAACTATGGGTAAGTATAATGAGATGATGGAAATATTATAAATGGAGATGGATGGACCTTTCAGTTTCTTTCAAAAACAAACTCTATTTTCTGAAAGTGAAAGTTGAAGGAGATCTTTATATTTAAACTCCATTCTGTTACTCTTTAATACTCCGATTTCAAAACATTATATATTTAATTCAGACGGGGGATAATTAACGCACTACAACGAATTAATTAAGGTATTTCTAATTTTTAAAATCAATTCATAATTAATAATATTATCATTACTCTTATTATTAAATAGAACTTCCAGAGGAAGATGGAGTTGCTGATGGAGCTGATTTAGACTCTCGGAGGGGAAAATATGAAAATAATAAAAGAGTGGCAGCAGCAGGCGACGCATCGACTACAGTGCTACTAGAGCATTCCAAGACAGATCGAACCTAGCTGAGGATGACTAGAGACTGACAGCGGCCACCCTATGACTACCGCTATGAGGCACCTTGAATCAGACACCGGAGGCAGAGTGCAAGCTCTCTTGACCAGTCCACTGAGATCCAGGCATGGCACCCGAGTGACCGGCAGCTCACGCCCTAAGTCAGAGAGGGTTTTAACAGCAGGGAATCCTCTTGCCCTGTGCAGTGAGTGACATGCGTCCTCTTGCGGCTATCGGCTATGGGCCCCCTTGTCAGTTGTTAATACGTCAAGAGAGTACCGGTGATGCATTCAAGGGAGACCTTATGGGCCCCGATATTTATGAGTGGGGCAGGTGGGGGTATTAAATAGTCAAATCAATAATAATATAAATGACTGTAATTCCTAATCTGTAATATTCCTCTGGAAGTCTTATTTTATAATGCTTGAGTTGTTTAATTAAGCATGAACTCTATAAAGAGGTTGGAATTTGATTATTATTTTTTATTCTCTATAATTAAATTCAATTCAATCATTACTCTTGGCAGACCCATATTATAAGAGAGAGTGCCTTAATCTAGGGATAATAATATCCTACTTGAGGAATATTTTTTTACTGAAAGAAGTTGCCTTTTTAATTATATATTCCGTTATTCACTGAATAATTTAAAATTTCGTAGAACTATAGTGTAAAATGAGAGTCTAAGCTATACAAATAATGTTTAATCGAAAGTCTTTATCAAAACTTAATTTAGGATTCATTTTCTAATTTTAAAATTCATCAATTTATAATAATTCAAAAGTGATTATAAGTTGAATTGTTATTTAAATCGCTCTTCTTTAATAATATTAAATTAATTTATAAATATAATTATAACTAAGGTATTGTTATGAAAAAAATATTAAATTAGCTTTGTTTGTTTCTGTATTTATAAAATATTTGATTTCGAATATGTCATTAGTCGCCTGCAAATTCAAAGTATATTTAAAATTGAAAAAAATTTAATAAGTTTTTAAACTTTTGAATCAGCAGATAATCTATTTATATTAGTTTTAAATATAAATGGCTTTATTAATAGATGAATCAGTTTTACTTAAAGCTTTTTTATATTGAAATATTGAATTTTAATTTATTTTTATAACTAAAAAAGCACATCATATCATTAAGTGGAATTAGTTATTTAATAAGGAAATGCAAAAATAATTTTGATAGCTAAAAAAAATCATATTTTGTAAGCCAATCTACAAAGAATCTAATTCTTAAAAAATTAGGATAATTTAATGTATTTATATGAAGAAGAGATCTAGCAGATGTGGCTAGAATCCAGTTAGCGGTCAACTGGCGGACATAAAGAGGGCATCAGGCAGACATAAGGCGGATATGATGAACAAGAAGCGAACAAGAAGCGAACAATAGGCGTACATGGCGGACATCTTGAAATCAGATGTCTTGGGAGAGGCGAGAGTTAGCAAATACTACTAGACTAGAGGTCAAGGTGAATACCGATACAATATAGTATAGAATTTAGTTAATTCAGTGATTGATAAAAATAATAAATCGGGGTCTGAAACATGGTGCCATTTTAAATAACTTATTCACCCCCTGATCTGTAGCTTGTTCGAAAGGTTAACAAAAACTAATATGAGTTTTTTTTTAATCAACTTCATAACACCTCTCAGTCTCGATATGTCGAGAGCACTCCTCATCATTCTCATCTTTATCTATGTCTGAACTTGTGTCGCTTATAAAGATGAATTGATTGACTTGAAGCAGATGTATAAATGTGGAGGAAATACAAGACTAGGTAATAAACAATTATACTGGATTAATAATATCAGCACTTGTTAATCCGAGATGTCTTGGACGCATAATTTAATTATATCCTAAAATTCTCATTCTCATTTTCATTCTCATTCTCTATATGGAATATATATTTAATGGCCTTGAGATAAATAACTCAAAAGAATGAAAAGAAAAATATTCAAATAAAAAGCGTAGAAAAGATTTTTTTAAAAAAATTATTTTAATTAAATCAATAAAAATTTAAATTGAAGATATGATATCGTAATAAATTTATTTTATTTATAAGTAGTAATTTTGAAATGAAACAGCTTCGAATGGAAGTTAATAAGGTTCTAAAGAGTATTGAAAATTTAAGAATACTTAAAAGCCTCAAATATTGAAGAGAATGATTAAGTTCAATTTACTTTCAACAATTTCATTATTTATTTATTTCATTCTGAATTGCCTTATATTATAAATCAAAGATTTTTTCAGCTCTTAATTTAAAATATCAAATTAATTATATAAATTATTCCTCGTTATTTTAATGTTTGAATAATTAGTAAAAACTACTTGAAATAGAGAGACCATCAAAACTTTAATTAATTCTTCTACGATATTAAGATAGCTTTAATAATATATTTATACTAAAATTCATATTTTTTTCTGCCCATTCCCTTGTTGATGTACCCAGAAAGCCAAACCACATAGCTTATGGAATATTTTAAGTATATTTGCTAATGAGATTCTACAATTTCTTCAAATTATATTTCGAAAGATTAATCCTTAGAATTGAGCCTCGTTAATCTTGCAATTATTTCAATCCATTCTAACTTCCATTAATACACAAAGTTAAATTTTTAATTTGAGCCAAGGCGAAGAATCCTTTTTTTAAAAAAAAAAAACTTAATTATTTAAAGGTCATGCATTTAAAATTGGCGCAAAGTAGTTAGCTAATTTTAAAATTAAAATTTTTAAACAAAATATGTTTTTTTGACTGCGCATGATAAATGAATGTTTGGCTTAAAATTTGCATAAGAAGTGATGTGGCTTTTGACACGTAGATTTTGCACTAAAGCAGTGGCCGGGAGAAAAGTGCAAAAGAGTTCGTGCTTTTAATAATGATAATCAATTTTTCGAATTAAATTTAATAATCATATACTTATAATTTATCATAACTATAATCGATCATTATTAAGGGAAAGTGGGGAAAAAACTCTATCGTCCCTCTTTCACTGCAAACTCTACGTGCTTTGCACAATTCAAAACATTTATGCGCGACATAATCACTTTGTTTACCTATCATGGTGAGTATGTTGAGTTTTTCCCAAAAAAAAACTTAAAATAAAGGCGGCCCGAAAAGCCTGTCACAATTTTTTAGTGGGAAGGGCCTTCTCCCCTTTTACTTTTCTGATATTTTTAGCCAAAAGCGCCAAATAGCATGATTCGAGTGATTTTTTAAAGGGGCCTCTGTCACACATCAATCCACTCAAGTAATTTACGCTATCAAAATTGAAAATGTATTTTTTTACTCTTCCCTCACTCATCATTTTAAGAATGCAATATTAAATCATTTTTTGCTTATAACGGAAAAAATTGACGAAAATTGGGATAAATAAAATACACAGTTTTGAAAATTAAAACTTTTTAGCTCCTCCTCCCCTCTATCGCTGATGAATTTCAAGGCACACTCTCAATTTCTATGCAGCGTTTTTCTCAATGTGAGCGGGGTTAACTTTCTTCTCCTTTTGTAAATGATGATGTTTGCATTGATCCTTACCCTTTTTCCCTTTATCTCATTTCTACTAATGAATGTGGATCTATAGGTAGATACTAAACCCTTAAAGGGGGGGGGTTTAAGGAGTTTTTTCTTTGGGAAATTTTTAAAAAAATTTAAATGTTTTCAAATTTAATTTTTATAAAATCGCTATAAAAAAAAGGATAACTAAGTGCAGAAAGTTTTTTGAATCTTCATTTTTTTCTTTTTCTATAGTGTTTTTTTTTCTTCTATTTGCTTATTTTTATCTTTTTATTTAAGGGGGGAGTGACCCATGGAGTATTAGATCAAATTTTTAAAATTTCCTTTTTTTTTTTTGTAAGAAGCGGGTTTAGGGAAAGGTTTTTTTCCCCTTTTCTTCCCGGACATTGAAACCTACTTTCAAAAAGTTTTCTTTACTTGGGTTTTTCCCCGAATTTGAGAGCTCTCTGGCCCCAGCCCAAGAATTGTAAGAAATCACTGAAAAAAATGCAATTTTAAAAAAAGGGGGAAAAATTTCCTTTAAACCCCACATACTAAAAAAGAAAAACTTAGTTTTTCAACCCTTTAAAAAATAGAGTTCATAATTTCATTTAAAACACGCTTTTTTAATAAGGGTGGGGATGATCTTTTATGAGAGGTATATCGTGTTCCCTAGGAAATTCCCAGATTAAATTTTTTATCGCTTTCATAGCAGAGGCCTTTTAAGGATGGAACAACATAAAGAGAAAACATATCGTCACTCTCAAGTATCAAAATACAAAACGACCTATGAGTTTCCACCTTTTTAAGTAATTAATTAGTCCTCATTAAATTATAGCATGAGGAACTTCTTTTTTCTATGTAAAAGATTTTTATTTTATTAATTTATATCTTATCCTTCTAACACGACAATATTTTACTATTAGACTGAAATTTGCTCCATTTATGCAGTATTTGATTTTAGGTTATTTCTCAATATTTTACTTGAGATAAACGGATGGCTTGAGAATTGAGAAAGCCACTCATCTGAGATGAGATTAAAATGCTCTTCATAGCATCTAGGGGGCTGCAATTCACTTGTCATAAGAGGCCTTGACAATGTATTCTAAGTATTCTGGCTGGATGGCTGACGACGTTGAAGAAGTATTGCCTATCGATTGATTTCTACTTCTCATTCATGTAAGGTAGGAATCTCAGCAGATCTCTATCATCTCTAAATCACACTTATTAGACTGAAAGTTCATCATATTTAATGACCTTGGTCCTGTTGAACTCAGAAATCTTCAACAAAATCTTATCATCCTTCACTATCTGCCTGATGTAGCCTTCACTCAGTCGATCGGAGGCACGTAGTAGTAGTAACACACTAAAAACAAAAAAATTAAAATCAATAATTTTTGCTTTCATATTTCGGTAAAGTATGTGTATAGATCGTGCTTTGATCTGAAGCGTCCTGAGAGTTTTTGAGGAACTGTTCTCATTAAGATCTCCTCAAACTCGTCTTCATGCGACTGCTCAAACTTAGCACACTTCCTTTTCTAGAATTCCATATTATGAAAGCTGAAGTTTATTTTCGGAATGAGATTATTATATTAATCCAGTAAACTTCATATAATAAATAGCATTGATTAACTATATTCCTAAATGTAATCGAAAGACTTGCTTTTATCTAAGTAAAATTAAAAAGTTTTAGATTGTGATTTTTCAATGAAATTTTATAATTTTTATTTGTGATATTTTCTGATCTGAATGGTCTTTTTGGCCTTGATTTCTAATTTAAGAAAATTGAAGATCTCCATATATGAATCATTAATCATGATCACTTTAATGATAGCACAAGATTGATAGCTAACAAAATAATAAATAATAGCTTATATTATAATGAAGGATCAAGGAAACGATATCTTTGACAGCGATGACTCTCGATATGAAGATGGGTAGAGCTACGATGATGAATAAAAACAGTGACTAATAAAAAGAGCTAAAATGTTGCATGCAAGCTGTTTAAAAATAATTTTCTTGGAAATAAAAGAATGCTCTCATTAATTCGTTATTTATTTTTAGAAACCAAAGAAGTTGATGGGTTGGCTATTGATGATAAAGCAACATCTATTTTACAAAAATTTACTAAGGAATTCAAACTGACCTTTAAGCAAACTCAGAATCTTCCCTTCAAATACCGACTCTCTCTCTCTCTCTCTCTCTCATTAAGATCTTGAAGAATCAGGGAGTTCATTAGAGTATAAAGACAAAAGCTAAATAGAGAAGGTCAGTACTTCAACTTGATGTAAGAGAACGCTGATGATAATTTCAATTACCTCTTCAATTTCTACTGAGCAATAGTAAGAAGATGGCTAAAAAGACAAACCAGATAATTCAACTCTCGATGAATCATCTATTCAAAATCATGATATGTTACTATAGTAGATCAAAGTCTCTCAATTTATTTTGGAAAACAGCAACGAACTAGATATATTTTCAAGTTAAAAAATAAATCATGGAAAAATTTATCGAAAAATCTTAACTAATGCTTCACTGTCAAGAGTACCAAATCAGCCAAGAGTATAAAAGCTGGATGAGCTTTTCAAGCTAGAGAGTTAGACTCATTAAATTTTGAATTGAAGAAACTGAATTTAACTAAACAGCAAAAATTCAAGTCTGAATGTCGAAGAAATTGACAATTTTTATACTCGAAAGATAAAAATTCTCTCCATCCATAGACTCATCTAAAATTTCAGAAATGATAGGTGTTGTTCAACTAGAGAATTTTAGGCAAATTATACTCAACCTTAACAGTTACTTGTAAGATAATGACATTCCTTACAATCTATATTTCATTGGTCTTCTTGTTGAGAATTAACCTCTGATGCTTAGAGTGGACACTCAACTTGAACAGCACTCTGCTTCAATAGAATATAAATCAAAGAGATTGGCTTTAATCATATTGAGTTTGAGTTGATTTCAAAGAACCATACAAACTTCTTATGTCTTGGCTTCATCAAAAAATTTGTGAATTGCTCTCAGAAATCTAAGGAGGTTCTTATTGAATTCATTTCCAAAGTCTAAGTAATTTCAGACCATTATGTTGTCTTCGATGAACTACTATAAATGCTAAGTTGCATAGACAAACATATAGGACAAATAGAAATAAGTGATCACGAAAAATATAGAAATTAAAAATATAACTGTATAAAAAGACATTCTTTTTAAGTACAAGCCGGAATACAAAGAATTTACAAAACGCGAATATATTTAGAGATTAATTATCTGCTTGTTATAGGAAAGAATTTAATTCTGAAGAGAAGGCATTTTGTTATAGAATAAACTGATCATAATTACACAGGAGTAGAATGCGAAATTTTATGTATATGAAAAGTGTTGCAAATGGAATGGTTGCTTTTTTTGAATATATGTGTACATGTTTTGACTCATTCTTATAATATTTGAGTCCTCCCTCTTCATCTTAATCTATAATTATTTTGATTTAGGTTTGATAAGCCTTACGAGGAAGATAGAGGGAAGAATCGCTGTAATAGCCATGCATTTCGATGTTTATTTAGCTGCATTAGAAAATTTTGAGAATTTGTTGTCTGCCTTCCTCGTTCAATCTAAAATAAAAAGTTAGTATGGTATTAGAGTTTACTATATTGGAGAATAATAGGTTCAATGCAATAGTTGACACCCTGAACGCAAAAGGAAATATGATGATCAATTAAAGTAAAGTTAAAATACTTCCTTTTCTAACTGCCCCCTTCTCTTTAATTCCTTCATTTTGATTACATATAGGAAGGAATTTAATGGAAAAAATAGAAGGTTGTAAGAATAAAAACTAACTTGTTTCTAATCTGTTACAGTTGACTAAGTAGATTTTATATCTCTATGAATAATACTGTCAGAGTGAAAGACTTTAGGCCAACTTATAAATACTAAATTAATTTAAGAAGAAATTAGAATTAACATATAAAGATGTTTAAATCCGCCCAGCCTATATTATAATATTCTTAAAGGATCACTGTTTATTTTAGAACAAAATGCCTTCTCTTCAGAATTAAATTCTTTTCTATCTTATTTTTGAGTAGTTATTTATACTACTCATTTTACTTTATTTTCCAATGGCAGAAATACATCCTCACCATTCAAAATTCTGCAATAGTTATCATCAACTTTTATTACTCCAATTTTATTTTATGATTTTTGCGGAGAAAGAGAAATTTGAGTTCTGCTCAGTGAACGTGTATTAGATGCGAGATAAAGATGAATTTGTTGATTTAAAGCTGATATACAAAAAATGCAGCAAATCTATGATAAATAAGGTTTCCCATAAGCTCTAGCTGTGCAGTGTTTTGGCTCTTCTCCTCTTATTTGAACATTTTACACATTTTGAAGCCATTCTCTCTTTGGATTCTGTATATATTCTGAATTGCTCTCTTCAGCTCATCCGAGATAACAAATCTGCTCCCTACAGCATTGTCACTGAACTTTCTACTTGTCATCTGATCTACTTTCCTCTCATTCAAGTTGCCAAATAACAAAGAATTCGGAGTTTTCACTCTCCAATGTTGTTGTCCTAGTGTCTTCCATTCTTAATTGCTATAATGAAATTGAATTAGCAAAACTTAATTACCTTAATTATTTACTCTTAAAATTAATTAATAATTCGCAAACAATAATTAAGACTCTGATTAAAATTTCTAAGATCTCTAATATGCTTTTTCTTTAATAAAGATATCATTTAAGAATGACATTAAGACGGTTTACCTTAAAAGAGGTTAACATTTAAGAATTCTTAATTAATTTTAAGAGTAAATAATTAAGGTAATTAAGTTTTGCTAATTCAATTTCATTATAGCAATTAAGAATGGAAGACACTAGGACAACAACATTGGAGAGTGAAAACTCCGAATTCTTTGTTATTTGGCAACTTGAATGAGAGGAAAGTAGATCAGATGACAAGTAGAAAGTTCAGTGACAATGCTGTAGGGAGCAGATTTGTTATCTCGGATGAGCTGAAGAGAGCAATTCAGAATATATACAGAATCCAAAGAGAGAATGGCTTCAAAATGTGTAAAATGTTCAAATAAGAGGAGAAGAGCCAAAACACTGCACAGCTAGAGCTTATGGGAAACCTTATTTATCATAGATTTGCTGCATTTTTGTATATCAGCTTTAAATCAACAAATTCATCTTTATAATATTTTGAGTGCCATTATTTTTCTTTATCTATTAATTTTGGAAACTAATTAAACTATGTCTTGTAGTTAGTAGTCGCTCCATTTAATTTATTTTTATTTCGTGATAACCTATTTCTATTTGTCCTATCTCTCTCATAAACAAGTAGTATAAAATAAAGCTTTCACTCCAGCGATATCTGCTAACCATCCTAAGTCTTGAGTACTTTTAAAACTTGACATGGCTACAGTAATCAAACTAGATGAATAAAGCTGGATTAGGGAAATCACAAAATAACTTCATCTAGCTCCTAAAAGAAGTTGGAAGAATGCTAGATTAGAGAAGATAACAAAATGACATTTGAAGATTAAATCAAAAACTTTAAAAAATGAAAAGAAGTAGAATTGGAAGAACTGATGTAAATATATGAGAAAGTTTAAAAATGTTTGTGATTAGTGCAAACACAAATAATACCAAGCAACTATTGCTGCAATAGTGCTTGTAGCTCCAGCAGTATCATCTAGTGTCATCTTCCGATTGCATATAGTAAAACCTATCATTAGCAAGATAGCTGAGTACTGGAAGCAGTCAGGGAAGACAGCCTTCCTCTTTGTGATCGGCAATATTTTGAAAACCTAAGCCCAAAGATAACTACTTCCAGTAGGAATCAATTTGAGAATAGAAACCAAAGCACATTTTTATAGATAGAAGAACACTCATGAAATTGTGATAGCAGACGAGTATGAATAGATAACCACAATGCATTCTAGTATTTTAAGCACACCTCAGCCATCACAAAGAATGTAGAGAAAGTTTGTAATTTAATATTAATTTTTAAAAAAAAAAAACTCTTAAAATAAATAATATAACTATGGGAAAAAGATCGGTTCTTTATTTATTAAGTTGGATCTCTGAATTATAAGATATCGAAAACTTTAATAAGTAATTAGTGAGAGTCGAAAAATCCATTAAGCAGATAGAAAAGTATACTAATCACACTCTACTTATAATCTTTTGCGAGAAAAACACGCATGTCAAGTATAAAATTTAAATGCTAAATTTACAGAAAACTTAATAAAAAACAATGGTATAAATCATGGATTATAAAAGTTTATTTAAAATCCGAACAATGAAATTGACCAAGTTCAAAGATCTTAAGTTTAAGACCGAGGTCAGTCGCTACACAGACCTCCAACGAAGAAGTTGCAAGGATCAAAGTTGCTTAGAATTTAATGATTATAGGTTTAATATGAATACATGATCGAGGGTAAGCAAAATCTAATGAAGATAGAGTTCTTTAACAAATTAATTTTAAAATTTACAGATATTTTTAAAAGTATTGTAAATTTTAAAATTTTAAATAGGGAGTCACTACTCCCAAAACAAATTTAAAGAACATAACAACACCACCTAGTATTATTTCTTTTTTCACCTTTGATAGATACTGTTTAGGGGGATGTGACCCCTTCTGAGATGAACAGGGGGTTCGCTTAACT
Source organism: Tetmemena sp. SeJ-2015 (assembly GCA_027382625.1). Lineage (NCBI taxonomy): Eukaryota > Ciliophora > Spirotrichea > Sporadotrichida > Oxytrichidae > Tetmemena > Tetmemena sp. SeJ-2015. Next base: position 19,321 of record JAJKFJ010021351.1, read on the forward strand.
TTTGAAGATTTTGATCTGAAGTTGTTAAAAGTAAAATGCGAGCATACTTTTGAAACACTTCAAACTTTGAAGTGAAGATGAGTCTCTGTTGATCGAGAGGGATGTTTTAGGGGGGGGGGCCTTGCCTCGACAGTAAAATTTTTTAATAAATAAAGGTAAGAAAAAATATGTTTTTAGGATAATTTTCGCTCATAAATATTTTTTTCCCACTTTAATTTTGAATTTGGGGTATTTTTTTAATCCTTAAATTGTCTTAAAATTGATTGACCAAAAATAAAATCTTTTTTTAAAAATTTTTTTATCTTTTTAAAATTTAATTTAAAAGTAAATTATAAAATAAAAATTTATTAAAATAAAAAAATAACATGCCTTAGCTATAAGCCTAGATGTTTGCTTAAGAATTGCAGTTTTAGACCTTGAATATAAAGAATTTTGAATAAAAAAATTTGATTTTTAAAAACCTTTAAATATTTTACAATAAAAAAATAGCTTATAAATATAGATTTTATTTAGGTCAAGTCAATCCCTTAATGACAATTTAAGGATTAAAAAAAGTAGCCTCAGAATTCAAAAAAGGGCCCCTTTAAATAAAAAAAATTTAGGAGCGAAAATTTCCAAAAATATTTTTTTTCTTCCTTTATTTTTTTAAAAAATTTTCTTTACAAGGCCCCCGGCGCTTGGGTTTCAACGATTTATTAATTTGTTGTTGTTGTTGTGTTGTTGTTGTTGTTTTTGTTGTTGTGTTTTTGTTGTTGTTGTTGGTTTTGTTTTGTTGTTTTTTTGTTTTGGGGTTTTTTTTGTTGTGTTTGTTTTTGTTGTTTTTGTTTTTGTTGTTTTTTTTTGTTTTGTTGGTTTTTTTGTTGTTGGGGTTTTTTGTTTTTTTTTTGTTTTGTTTTGTGTTGTTGTTTTTGTTGTTGTTGTTGTTGTTGTTGTTGTTGTTGTTTTTTTGTTTTGTGTGGGAAAATGAAGATGCAATATAATTCGCAAAAACATTGTAAGATGACAAATCAGAACCCTTTTAAAAAGTTTGAAGGGAAAAATAAGCAACCTATGAAACCCAACACTCAGTTATCTGAGATAGGGGGCACTTAAAGGATAAATTCAGAGAATATAACGAAGTCAAGGTCCCCTTTCCCAAAGACTTTGATTTTCCTGTTTTGGGTTTAAAAATTTACATGATTATTAAAGTATTAATAAAGAAATTATTTATACACAACTTATTTTCACTTTCTTATCATATTATGTGTTTTTATTAATCTAAAAATTAAAAAAATGAACTTTAAATTGTGTTCTTTCTACCTAAACAATATTTATTAACACAAAGACACAAAAGTTTTTCCCAAACTTTTTCATTAATGATTATCGTAATTGATTCATCAAAATCTTTTTTTTAATACTAAAATGAATATTATAACATTTTTATTACGAGTTTAAATGATTATTTTAAAATTAAATTTTTTTATTATTAATTGTAAAATTCATTCTCATTTACATTAATTTTTTAATTAAAACAAAAAAAAGAAAAAAAATAAAAATAACACATTAAATTTTTTCAATTAAAGAATTTTTAAATTTGAATAAAATGAAATCGAGTTTAAAACAAATAGGCTTTATTTCATAAGAAGAAAGTGACTATAAGCTTCTATCAAGCTTAGACCCTGTTTTATATTCACAATATAGGAGATAATTTAATAAAAAAGAGTGTATTTACAAAAATAAAAATCCATGCCAGTTGAAGTATGAATTTTTTTATTAAAATTATTACCATTCGATTAAGCATTAAATTTTTAACAAAATTCATCCTTGTTATTTCTTAGTAGGTTGTCTATGCAAAGTTTTAACTCGGTCAAATGTTTTTTAGCTTGTCTTATTTTTTGGTTCAGATTTATGACAACTATAACTCTTCATATAGTCCTCTTATCATAATGGCTTAAGAACAAACTTATATTATAATTCAATAAGTTATTGTAGCGCCGCAAGAGTGTAGACTTGGAATATGGTTCCGGGGTCGCAAGAGAGGAGAAATTGCTGTGACTGGAATTTCATCATGGAGAATGATTTTGGAAATAAAATCAAGAATTTCAGCTTGGACATGTACGGTACTGTTAAATTCAGTAAAAAGACATTCTAATTTAAATTAGTCGAAACAAATTTTTTTTAAATTATTATTACATAAGAAAGATGGGAGAAGAGATATGTACTTCAATTTGTGCTTAAAAAAATTGAAAGTCAAGGAGGCAAGCGAACTGCAAGAGTGACTAGGGTTAGAAACGCTAGCGCTACGGAACCCAGAAAGATATATTAAAGATGGCCCTCTCAACCATTGTCATAGTTAGGAAGCTCTGATTGGACAGCAGTTCACGCCTCTGGTTGTAGGGTTTGTAGAGGAATGGAGGCCACCTATCAGCTTTCAACAAGTGACAACACCTATCCTCTCACTGCAATCAACTATTGACTTAGAACTGGAGCTTGCCTCTGCAAGGTGCAGTAGGGGTAGACTACAACTTTTGATATGAAGGAAATTCAAGATACCAAGTCAATTTAAAAAATGACTCAAATAAAATATTGATTAGGATTATTGACTAGGACAAAAATTAAACTGCCTTCTTTCTTATCTAATAATAATATATGAACTTCCATTCTCCTAATCTTCATCTTATTTAAATTCAACATTGTACACTATTGAACAGGCTCATTTTGATCTACCTACTTCACAATTTACAGGTCTAACTACTCTTAGCTTATTATTTTAACTTAATACTGATTTTAATTTTAATTTTAACTATAATATAACTCAAATATTTTTAAAAAGAAAAACTTAAATTATTATTTAATTAAGATTAAAGGCGCGGCTTATATTTTATTCTAATTATTTTATATAAAAATATTCTAAACATGCCTAAAGTTGATTTAATATTAATAAATTCTATTTTCATCTTAATTACTTCAAAAATATTTTAACATAACTGTGGTAATTAAATTTATTTGAACTTAACTTATTTTTCATGATTAAATATTAATTTTATATTTTTAAAGTTAATTTTATAATCTTTTATATATAATATATTTTATAATTATAGGGAGGATATGAATTAGTAATCGCAAATTGATATTTTTAAAATTCATAGTGAAGTGATTGAGGAGTGAACAGATAGTCTTTTGATTATTGGTATTTATATTTTTTATTATAAAATCAAAAAATAAAGCATTTGAATGTAAAAATATAAACGAGCGATTGAGCTTGTTCAGAGACATGAAATTGCAGCAACTCTTGTAAGTAAACAATCTTTAAATTGATCTCATTGTGTAATTTGAATTAGTTAAGCTCTTAATTATTGATAAGCTCTAACACTAATACGGTCTTTTACTAACTGATTGATTTAAACTAAGCAGACGATAGAACTTAGAAACTTTTCAATTGTGATTAATCTCTCAGAGTAGACTCTTTAGGTGCTTTCCCTCTTAGAATTATTTGAACAAAACTAATTTGCGAGAAAGGTAAGCATATCTATAGTTTAAAGTCTTGATTATAGCTAACAAAAGATAAATGTTTTGAAGAGAATAAATAGCTTAAGCTTTAAATACGAGGTCAAATAAAGTACATTTAAAAAATAATTTTCGCAATCAAATAAGTCAAAGCAAGCAGCAGCTAATACTTGTTCAGTAAAAACCATATTAAATATTTTTTGATTTGAACATTTTAATTCGCAATCACTAATTCATACCCCACTATAATGAATAGTATATCGAGGGATTAGAGCAGTAACTCACTTAAGCTTTGCATTAGATTTAAGACTATGAAAACGAAGTAGTAAATCAAAAGCAGTACTATGATGTACAATTTATTTATTATATATTTTAAATGTTAAAAAATTAATCATTATGAAGTATCGGTAAGGATTTTACTCTCAAATATTATTTATAATTAAAGTATAAGATAAGTTTTGAAATATAATTTTTATTCATTGTTAAATCATTTAAATCAGAAATAATAAATAGCAATCTTTGAAATAATTTTGTTAATTAAATTAAATAATTGACAATTGTCTTAGCTGGAGGAAAAGTATAAAATAAAGTATCAAGAATTTTAGCAAGCAGAGCTAGTCATATAGAAGGAAAGAACAAACTTGAATTGAGAATGCAAGATTCAGACACTCTCATCAGATATTATAAAGAATCAAATGAATCCCTTGAAACCATCAATAAAAATATGTCCTATCAGATAGAGCAAAATCATAAGCTAGTCAATTAGAAAGACTCAGTTATATTAGAGCTGAGAGAGGAAAACATCAAATTATCTCAGGACTATTATCAACTCAAACAAAATCTTCAACAGCAAATTCTAATTTCAAATTAATCTAAGATGCGAATAATTAAATACATTTATTAGAGTCTTCATGTAAGTATAATTTAATTTTATCTTTAAGATATTTTAATAATTATAGAAGTGGTGTAAATTATTTTTAACAATCCAAAACTATTGCTTACCATTTCTATGATTATAAAATGATTAGCATATATGTACTAATGAAATATGATTTTTCCATTTAGAATATTAATGACTTATTAAAGTATGTTAAAATTTGTGAAGTAGAAGTTATTTTGTTTTTATAAAAAGTATTTTAAGTTATATTATTAAAAATAAAATTTCAAATTCTAATATCATAAGATTCTTTTCTTAAATCGGAAGAATCTTCATAGTTATTGAATTAAAAGAATGCTTAATTAAAAGAAACAGAATAGCTTATTGAAAAATAGAAAGCCGAAATCAATAAACTTTGGATGGATAGGCTTTCATAAAAAAATTGGATAATTTTATTTAACAAATATATATCAAATATTACAGTTATAGATTTGGCAAAGATTAAGAGTTCGAGAAAAAAAATCTTTATAAGTAAAATAAAGAAAACTTTTAAAAACTTGGAAGAGTAGTTTAATTATATTTTCTTCCTCACTAAATGAACTATTATTTAGTGTAAACTTAAAATCAAGAACTCACCAAATACTCTCTAGTATAAACTTTCTCATATTAATTTAGCGGTTATAAAATAAATAAAGTGAGGATAATCCCGAGTATGATTCAAGATATTTTCTTTAACTTCAAATTATGCGAATTTATTTTTATACGAATCCTTATTACCTATGATAGAGGAGGAGCTATCAAGATTGAATCAACTTAGAAGATTCAAACTTACAATACTTACTTCTTTAGCCTCTATTGCTGTTTACTTCTTCTATAAAAAGCGGAGACCATTATTCCTGCTTGAACCTTAAAACCCGTCGCTTCTCACAACTAAGGCCTTTTTTCCTCAAAGCTAATTGCAATATCATGACCTTGTATAAACGGATATATCTGTTGTGAGCTTGGGGTAGTATACGAGTCTTCAGATTAGCAGAGTTAAAATTAATTATATATGGAGAGATATTGTACAATGTTGAATTTAAAATTAAACGTCTTTTTATTAATTTAAATTAGAAATGGAATTTGATAAATACGCATTAACTGTATTGTACATGTCCTAGCATGATTCATTCTCTTTTTAGTCATATGATACCCATCTTTTCCAAAATCAGTCTCGGCTTTTCCTTCTTCTCCAGCAGCACCGGAACCAACTTCCAAGTCTAAGCCCTTGAAAAAAGTGGCAGTTTGGAAAATTAATTCCGGGACTACAATAATAAAATTGTCTAAAGAACTGCTAATTATTTCATAGATAGAATATTGTTCAAAACTAGAATCATTAGTAGGTAATAAATATTATAAATTTGATATTACATCTCAATAAATTATTTAAATTAATTTTCTTATTTCAGTGGCTCTACACATACCTTATAAAATTTTTCAATGAATCACTCAAAAATAATTTCCTACACAATCCATAGAGTGCATATGATTAGTTGATCGAGGGGAAGCAAAAACTAATCAAGATAGAGTTTGTTAGCAAAGCGCTAAATATTAAATTAGAGATAGTTTAAAAGCATTTTCAATTTAAATTTAATGAGGGAGTCAGCTCATACTAAATCAACATGAAGATAATGAACACCGTACCTTACTCAATTTAAGTTTTTGTGTCTGCACTTTGAGCAATTGTATATTGATGGTGAGGTTAGACTCCATCTGAATATTATAGTCGGAGAGAGTTATACTTGCAAATTGTCAATGTTTTTTTCTTGATTATGTTAAAAAGTACGCAATGGAAGCATACTTTTGTAACTCTTTGAGCTTTCCAGCGAAGATAAGCCTCTGTTGATTGGAGGGATGCCTTCCTTGTGTTGGCTGCTTACCCCCTCGGCTATAAATTTCTATTTTTAGAAGTTTAGCTTGTTGATGTAGTTGTTAAGGTAGACATTTAATTTAAATGAGATCCTAATTAAATATAATATATTGAGATTATGAACATGGACTCAATTAAGTATTTTTTTAAATCATTCCAAACGATTTACGATCAAATTCACCCTAATTCCAAGAATGATTAAGTTTTGGAAATTTAATTAAAATCGGTGATTGGTTAAAAAATAAATGGAGAGTTGCCCAAAATTGACAGTTGAATATGATTCACCTTCTGAATCTTGTATATTTTGAAAGAGAACATAATAAGTTTTTCTTTGATTTATCCTCAGTTCTCAAAGAGCAAAACTTTGATACGCACTTTCTTTCACCATACCTCTTGATCAAACTTCATCTAAATGTTTGCTTATAACTCTTACGAGCACTCCCACAGAAAAGTTGCAAGGATGAAAAGTTCTTAGATTTTGTGCTTAATCGAAATGTAATTATTATTTAAATCTGACACATCAACTGCCACTGATTTATTCCATTTTAATTTAATATATAATTTAATTTCTTCCTATTAAATTCTCAGCTATAAAAAAAAAATAGATTAAAGTCTTTAATGAAGCGTAAAATCTAAAATACTACAACCTATCTGTCATTATTTCTTTCTTTTCTGGGATTTATTAGGAATATCCTTTTTTAAAATTTCTGGTATTGCATTTAGCATATTTTAAAAAGGTAAACTAATAAACTCAGTAATTATATTTTTAAATTGATATGAGAATAATAAGATTTATTAATCAATACAAATTTTACTCTTGGAATCATCATGAAGATGATTTAATCAGTTTTATTTTAAGCTAAGATTCCTTTGTTTAATTTTTATATGTTGAATTACGAAGCTGCATAACAATATGCTAACTTCTTATTTTCATTTCCTTCTTAATTTAGTATAAAAATGCAGCTTTTAATTGCGAACTTAGCGAATCTCTGAAATAATAATAAAAAATTTATATCATTAAGAAGTTTAATAAATTTTGTTTTATAAGTGATCGATATAAAATTTAAACTTTATTATATTAAGAAATCTCCTTTCTTAGTAATAAAATTGAATTGTAAATCTAAAGGAAAGCAAATAATCTGATTAGTCTTAAATAAAAGTCTGATTATTACAAAAAGAGGAGAATATAATATTTATTTACATATTAAATTGCACAAATCGTTTGTGTAATTATTTCCTGCCCAAACTTAACTAGTAAATTTACATGTTATAAAGTTCTTACGATTAACTATCGCTTTCAAAGAAGGAAGAGTTCTCCAGAATGAGTAAAGAGCTAGATTAGTATAAAGCCAAACTAATTCAATAAGAAGTTAAATCAGTTTCACTTGAATAGACAATCGATCAACTCAGACAAGATAGAATACAGGTAATTAACAAACTTAAGATTGCTAACTCTGACTGCGATAATATGGGTTAGATGCTTGAAGCCACAGAGCAAAGGTTTAATGACATCGAAAATAAAGAAAAACTCATCAAAGAAGCTGAGCACAGACTCAAAGAGCAACAACTAACACTCACCATTGATTTAGAAAAGCTAAGATTACAAAGAGATTAAAATATCAAACTTCAGGAATATCTTGACTTGGAGAGACTTGAAATTAGAGATTCAATCAACACTAAGGTTAATAAAGTCTTAGAAGAAGAAAGGAAAAGGAATCAACAACTTCTTTAGTATTCTCTAAATTATATTCAATTATGAAAATTAAATATTTTAGAATATAGTATTTGTAAAAACTATTTGATAGCATCATTGATAAATTTAAACTAATTTTTGATTTGAAGATAAAAGAAATGCTTCATTATTAATATTGGCTTCATTAATAAATGAAAATGTGATGATTTGATTTAATTATTTGATAAAGAGAGGAGGAGGTTAGAGATGCTCAAGGTTAGATTGATGTGTATCGATTTGAAAAGGAAAGAGAGGTGGTTGAGGTGCAAGGCTTGAGAGAGGAGATTAGACAACTCTAAGCACAGTTGAAAATAAATCAAATGAAGCTCTAATGAGAGTAGAAGATTAAATTACAACTTAATCTTAAAGAGATGATGAACTGCAATCAGAATTTAATTAACAAAGGCAATAAATTTATGAGCTCAATATAGCTACTAAAACTTATTAGCTCCTTATAGAAGACAAGGATGAAAAACTTAAAAGTATAAACACCAAGTTAGATGAATATAAGTCTTAAATAGAACGAGACAAGGATGCTTTCAACAGATTGAGAGACAAGTACAATCGTATTCTAAGAGACAAAGAATCTATTTTATCTTCTTAAGTCTAAATTTAAGAAAACATTGAAAATTCGTTCAAACACAAAGAGAAGCAATATTAAAGTAGGCTTGAAGACTTGGAGTAGTTCTCAGATGAGAGATTTCAGAAATACTCAGTCATGGAACAGAGAAAGAAACTTGAAGTGAGAGAGGCAGAAAGCTCAGCATACGAAATGTATCTCAAACAAGAATAAATCACTCTCAAATGGAAATAAGAGCTTCAAGATACTGCCAAAGCCTATGAAACTCTGGTTGCTAAATATTAACATATATTTTTAAGATATAAAATTATATTCTTTTTTTAAATAGATAGTATTAGGATAAATATAACTTTAAACATGAAATAATATATATATTACCAAATAGATTATTTAATCAAAAACATAAAGAATAATTTTATTCAAATGCTTCTCCTGATTACCTAGTAGCTGAAGATATATATCATAAGGCAAATAGTTGAAATCAGAGTTATAGTTTCAGATGGCACGACATGGACTTTCAGCGGCAAAAAAGGCAGAGAGCACACTCATCCTGTGTTACTCTTTACAGCTGGTCGCTACCCACCACTCAGAGAGTGCCGTGAAGCAGATCATGCCTTAAAGAAGGAAAGGTTTTAGAAGAGGTGGAGACCTCCTCCCCACATCACAGCGAGTTGTAGCGTACAAATCTAACATCGGTGACGACAGTATGCGTCAGGCGAATACAGCGCAAGGGACATCAGAGATCTGCAGTTTAGGACTCTCAGCATTGAGTATTCGTTGAAATTTGATGATCAACTTAGTTACTTATTATAGATAACAGCTTCAAATGCAGATAAGAAAGCCAGCTTACGAGGTAATAATAATAATAATAATATCAATTATTTTTAATTTTATATATTTATTCAAAATCATAATTCAAAGAGGCTCTTGTCAACTTGTCTAGACAAGACTAACTCAGGGGGGCTGCAACTTACTGTGAGGCGAGGCGGATGCCTCAATTTCCGCTAAAATCTTCACACTGAAGGAGGGACTCCCTTCATTTATATGTAGTATTGTGGAGATGAGTCACAAAGAGCATCTGATGGAGTAATGGGCTCTCTGCCTTTGGTGCGATGCACTAAGTTCAATCATCTATCACAATTCATCAAATATCTAAACTGTCGTCCCGTGATTGATCCTCTCTTCAAAGAAATTAATTATACCTTCAAAATAATTATTAATTACACAAGATAAAGGTTACTTCATTAAACTCATTAAAACAATTACCTCTATTTATGAATATCGCTTTACTGGGAACATAAAATTTATTTGCGTAAAATAATATGTAGATAAAAGATACTGATTATTAAAAAGTCTTAAAAATACGAATCTTTCTTTTTTGCATAACACAAAAGAAAATGTAACTGAATATCTATCTACCACCCATAGTTCTCTCATAGAATTTGCTTCTTATTATATTTGGATATAGTTTTTAATAAATATTGAGATAATAAATTAAATCAATTTAATAGCTCTGTGTGTCTTGATTTTCCGCAATAGAATTTAAACACTCTGAAGGAAAAAAAAGGATAATAAAAACTCAAATCATTTTAAACAAATTCTTTTATTGGAATTCTATTAAGAGTTTTCTATTGCGATTATATAAGTGTTAAATTTAAAAATTAAATTTCATTTGTTAAAATTATAATAGAAAGTTGAAAGATTAAATCAATATTTTTATTATATTTTTAGTTGCTAAGCAAAAGAAAGAAATAAAATAACTTAAAAGTCAAATTGAGCTCTTAATGTCAAGCCCTTTTCAAAATGAATGATAAAGTGTAGCGAAATAATTTTTTTAATAATTTATCCTTTTAATTCTTTCATACCCATTAATAATAAATTTACAAGCTAAATCTATTATGATACACGTTTTTATAAAGAAACAACTATATTTTTTCTTTTAACAATTTTAAGTCGATTAAATTATTTTTTTCAATCAAAATTGTCAAGTATTTTTAATTGATAAAATAAAGAAGGAGATGATTTATAATTTCCAAGCAATTTTTGTTCAAAATTATTTGCGAATAATTTAAATGTTTTACTAAAATAAATTATTTTATTAATTTGGATATTTCTACTTTAGATATGTATTAAAATATCATGTTATGAAAGTATCTCAAGTATTAAATGTCAGTCTTGAATTTATAGCACTAAAAATTAAATGATATGATAAATAAAATATAATGCATTGTATTTAAGGATAAAATAATTATAAAATAATTTTTATATGTTTAAAAATAAAAGTAAATTTGAAGTTAAAAAGGTACTTAATATGATAACTCATATTCCCGAACCAGAGCCAGTGAACAGAGTTCGAGGGCTGAGGTCACTTAAGGTGCAACTTTAATTTGATAATCGGTGGTGAGCGATGTAGTATGTCTGATAGAGAGTGCATGTATAGTGGAGAAACCAAAAGTCATGGGAGAACTGTACTTCGTCCCAAGCAGTATCCTGTTGGTCCCCTAGATTCGTAGGCTTGGGCCATAAAAAAGAGCAATGGCTGTGGTAGAAATCCTTAAGAAAGCATGGAGGAGTTAAGTGTAAGATTACATTGTACGAAGCTCTCGCAGACCCAACCTGTGAATGTGAGCATACGAGGTCTGACCACTTGTGTGACATCAAGGAGTCATGCTAATCTAGTCAAGTAGGTAATACTGTTGTGATTTACTCCCCGATAGCCATGTGAGACCAATGCCTACAAGTACTGTGCTTCGGAGTAGCTGGCAAATTTAGATATACTCAGAGTAAGAGACGAAGGGGAGTCTGAAATCGAATGCCACTAGGGATTCTCTCTCATCCCCAAATTATAGCGATTCGTCATTACTGGCTACTAAAGATAAATAAGTGAAGTGAATCGTGGGTTATAAGAATAAGAATTTACAGGCTTTTAAGTAGAATTCTTTATAAGAAAAATATTATCGGTTTAAAAAAAAGTAATGATAATTTTTATTATTAAATAGGAAAAGATTAGTTTTAATTAAATTATCACCCATTGTTAATCACTGATCTCTAAGAGAATTCAATTAAACATTAGGGTTTTAATTATACTCTATATTTTTTAAAACAAAATAAATATTAGTTTTAATCTTTTACCCAATCACTGTTTTTAAATATTACCCCAATCACATCTCTAATTAAGAAATGGGCTTTGATCTTATTCTTATAACCCACGATTCACTTCACTTATTTATCTTTATTATCATGAGCTGGCATGTGTTTACTGAGAGAGCTTTTACTTGCAATGATCGTGTTTTATTTAAGCACTGCGGGATTACTCCTTAATTACCTTTATTCCTTTTAAAAGATAATAATTTTATTTTATTAAGATAAATTCTTTTTATTAAAAAAATGATATAAATCGATTTATAAAATAAAACATTAATTCAGAAAATTGATATATGAATATATTTTTTAATCAAGTCATTTTATATTTTTATTAAAATAAACTATGATTTATACATATAATATAATTATACATTTGTTCGTGTTTATATTTTTGAAACTTTAGAAAAAGATAAGAAAAATTAAATAAATTCTTAAAATGGTAAAAGGAAAACATACTTAGCCAAAGAAATCTAAGAATAATCAAAGCTTAACAAATCTAAAAATCAAGATATTCAAAATTCTTTGATGCAATTATTTTTACCAGCATGCCAAACAAGCTAGTATTTTTCAATAATGTTTTATTTTAAGAAATAAAAATTTAAAGAATAATTAAAAATAATTATTTTGGAAAAGTATTTGAAATTTTTAGTTTTCTTTAATTAAAATTTTGATTATATATGCTGTCTCAGTATTTAATCTTTTTGTTTTCTAAAACAAATATTTTAATTAAGCTATTTTTGCCACAAATAAATCTTATTACTTGGGAGATTAAATTGTAAATAAACACTTAAACATTCATTGCATTTAGCTATCACAGTCATTTATTATATCATGTCGCTTATGATTACAATTATGATAAACCTTTATAAATTTTCTCTTAATATCGCAACTTCTATTCTACTCTCTATTTTGTCCATGCTCATTTTTGTATGCTTAAATTATTAATTTAATGACTTGAACTGGCTGTATTTATCTCTAAATATTTTTAGTTAAATTAATGGCTCCTATAATTATGATTTTATTTTTATCTTAAATTGTATCATTTTTAATTATATGATAACCTTTTAAGTGTTAATTTGTTATTAAAAATAAAATTGTTACTGAGCTTTTAAATTGAATTTGAATTTATCTATAATAAAGGATGCAGAGAAGTAAATCTTGTTAATCATAAAAAGAACAGCAGACTTTCACATTCAGAGAGATACTGATGAGACTAAATAAATCTAAAAACAATTTATTTAATTAGGACAATCCTAACGATGTTTAAACTATAGCTAATGCTCTCAATTCACTCATTGAACAAGCACAAATTATTTATATAAAACTTATTATATTTTGATAAATTTGTTTTTACAATTTATAGTAATTAACAAATTTCAGTCCAAATGTCCTCACATTTCACCTATCTTCAAATTCCTAATTAAGTTTCATCTTATAAAGAATCTAAGCAGAGTTATACAGTTCAATATGATATTGTAGCCCTAGTTAAACTTCCTTATTCCAAGTTATAACTGGAGGAGACTTGACTTTCAAACTAAGCAAGTCAACGTTAGAAATCTTAAGAGTGAAGCAATCACCATCAACAGACACAAACCTTATAACAAGAAACTACTAAGAAGTCAACTCAGCAAAATGAAAAAATAAGAACAATAATACAAAAATAATAAGAAAAAAAATAAGAGACAAGAGCAAGAAGTTATTACTCATGATATATAGAATTTCGCCATTTTAAAATCAGAAGTTGTATAAATTTGCAATATTAATTCTGAAATTTAATATTATGTAAAATAAATGTAAAATGAACAATTAATTAAAAATTAAAATAATATCCCATTTCTCGAATGTATTTTTATGATCCGCTTATACGATGATAGGGAAGATAGAATTAGGTTATCATGGAATACCTTCACTAATAAAAATGATTTTATTTAAATAAGTAACTGATAAGATTTCGTTTTATTAAATTAAGATAAGTTTTAAAGCAATGGGACTTTGAAAGATGAAAGAAAAATGATCATCTTTAGTTAAAGTCAACATTCATAAGAGAGATATTGGTTACTTTCTACATGAACCAACTTTTTGCTGAATATACTCGTGTTAGCAAGATTAAATACGAATTTTAATTTAGAAGTATAGAATTGATTCAGAAAAATATTCAAGAAATTAACAGAGTGAGATGCAACAACTAAAATATATAGTTTAAAGTTATAAACTTGCCCAAGGACATAAAATAAAGCTAATAGTTGGAGATAATATCTACAATTTAGCAACAAAAAAGTATGTTTGCATCTTTTTTTCCTTTAAAATTGTATTTATAGAACTATATAAATTTAAAAATGGTATCGTCATTTTATCTTTAAATACTTTAAGTTTAAGAGAGCTCCAGTTACTCATCTTATGTCAATAAGAAATGAATTAGACTGTTTATGATTTTCTTGCTTTTATAAAAAAAATGATATAAAAGAAGATTTAATAGATAGCTTTAAGTTGAAAAAATGTCATAGTAAAAGATAGATTTAGGCTTCCATTTAAACACTAGTAGCAAATTTAAGACGATTAATAAAGTGAAATATCAAATCCTTCTAACTCATCCAAACACATCAATTCTTCAAGAACAAATTAATTTAAAACTATGGATTTAACTAAAAGATAAAAGATCAAGCCTTTTCAGATCATTAAGAATGGTCCTACTTCTGATCTAACTCCACATGCAGTCAAAAAAGGAAAATTAATGAGAGAGCAGAAAGCTTTTATCAATGATCTACACCAAAAGGCAAGAGCACAATAAAAAGAAATAGATAAGCTTAAGAGAGTTGCATCTAAGACCTAAATCTACAAAGAATAATAATGAGAAATACCCATTTCTTGAGGAGCTATGTAGCCAATTTTAAAAAGTAATTTTTTAACTTTGTTTGGAACTATGATAATTTATTTGTTCAAATCAAAGGATAGATTTTATAAGAGATATAATTAGCTTGATGATACTTCAGAATGACTGATTTCTTTATTTCTTACTATTTATTGAAAGCAATCAAATATTTTCAAGAATTAACAAAAATATTTAAATTTATAGTTGCACTATTTAAAATATTAAAAGTTAGATTTACGTTAAATTTAAATCAAATTAAATTACATAATTATAGGATTAAATTTTAATTATAACAATTTATTGATAAAAATTGAAATTTATTTAATAAAATTTTTAAATTGATTCTAAGAATTGTCAATGAAATTAATTTACAATTTAATTAAAATGGAATAAAAGAGTTGCAGTCGAAGTGTGTCCAAATTAAATAATTATTATTTTTAGATTCAGCTTGAACTCTAAATACTTTATATCCTAAAAGCCTTTGATCAGATGAACTCAGTCAAAGTTATAAAAGAAGTTAAATTAAAGTTCATATTTGTGAATAAATGTGCACATCATATCTTGTTGTTGAGACGTGATATGAAGTTGATTAAAGAAGAAGCTCATATTAATTTTTGATATGATATCGAGCAAGCTGCAGGTCAGGATGTCAATGAGTGATTTAACTCCCTCAAAGTTGCCCAATCCCATATTTTAATAAAGTTTTGTATAATAAATTTTTTTAAATGGTCACTATAAATAAAATTAAGTTTATTTTTTTACGAAAAATTTATCAAATTTTAGTTTTTAAAAATTATTTAAACTATAAAATCCCTCATCGAATAAATTATAATAATTTAAAGAAATGAATATCATGTTTTGTTTTTTAATAAAAAATTATTTATCAATTTTTAAATAACTTAAATCTGCTAAGTAGATTATAATATTTATTAAGTATGAGAAAGTAATATTAAACTAGTTTATGATATAAAATCTAAAATACCGTACAATGATGCAAGATTATTTAATATAAATATCTCCCAGTTAATGCAAAAATTTTCGTTTACCTTCTCTAATTTATTTTACTTCTGTTCTATTTTGATAATTAAAGTTGCATTTTAAAAAACACGCTATTTTTTCTTAAATAAATTACTTTTAAATATGATATAAAGGAATTGTTTTAATTCTTTCTATATTGGATAATCTTGGATATACTTGTGATCAGCAGAATAAATAAATATGGTATAATCTTCTTGATTTGAGTCTGCCATATCAGAAAGGGATTGATCTTGCTGCTGCCTTTTGAACTAATTGTTTGCACCTCCTAATCGATATTAGAGTTATTCTTAAATTTAAAATAACAATCTTCATTGTTGGTTTGATTCTCTCCAGTCCCAAATCTTCCAGAGTATTGTGCATTTTCTTTAGAAATTTTAGTGTGCAGTTTAACTTAGCTTATGTTGTTATAGTTTGTACTACTTGCCTAATTCTAAAGAACTGGAGTCACCATTGATTCATCTTATTCTATCATTGAAAATTCACTCTTCTGTGGTTGATACCCATAGAATCTTCCATCCTGCTTAATCATTCAAACATATAACAAAATCTAATAGAGAAAAATAATGTATTATTATAATTAAAATAGGTGATTTATTAAAATAATAAATGGAGAGTTGCAGCTTCGTGGCTGTTTAAATCATAATTCCCCCCCTGATCTGAAGCTTGATCGATTGAAAATCAAAAAATAATGTGAGTTTCTATTTTTAACTACTTCGTTGCACCTACCAGCAGTGAGATCTGAAGCTCGCATGAAATTTAATTTTCGGAAATCAGCTTTTACTTAACTTTGTTGCTTATGACTCTATTAAGCGATCCTACACAGAAATTGCAAGGAAAAAATTCTTAGAATTTGATGCTGAATCGAATGGTCTTTATTTAAATCTGACACACTTCAACAGTCACTTATTTACTCCATTTTAATTTAATATATAATTTAATTCTCTTTTTTATTAAATTCTCAGCTAAATTAATTTAGCTCTCTCTTGATACAGCCCCATTGTAAGTTTGGTTGAAGGGAAATGTGATAATTACTTTTGAGCTATCTTACTTCCATGAAGAGTAAAATCTTAGGACACATCTGATTCCATACGATTGAAGAACTCAGTTTACTTTCCCTTGGTATCACCTCGAGTAACTCCACCTCCTGAATTAATTTAACTCAAGGACATTTCAGATCTATCATTAGCCAAGGCAAGCATTCCATACTTTTATATTGCTTTCTCCCTGTCCTCATCATTTTGTTCTCCTTACTCCATTACTACCTTAGCCTTGATTCTATTTTGCTTTTTCTTTGATTATTTATTTTTTATTTGATACGATCCTGTTTGTTATGACTTGCACTATCCTTTTACTAAATCCTTGTGGCTTTTATTAAGGTCATTATGAAATGACTGAGCAGCCTGATCCTCCTGGATAAGAGTGGCAGTGGTTGCATCGTTTTCACCTGAATAGTCATTAAAGCTCTCTATGTTGTTCTTGCTACGGGTGTTCAGATACTGAAATATGAAGATCACTAAGATCGGTAAACACTCTCCCAACAACAACAAAGAGCATATAATCACTGAGTACCACACAATGTGATCACTTTAAAATGTCTAAAATTATTACTTACCCAAAATATAAACAAAACCTACCTTAAACGAAGAGTAGTCTGCAAACTGGTAAAAGTTAAACAACAATCTAAAAATAAAAGACCCAGAAAAAATCCCCAACAGAAACAACATTTGCTTCTTCTCTTTTGTAAACGAGCCTTGGTATTTGTCAAACACTAACAGCTTCAGGCTTATTGTTGATCCAATCAAGCAAATCGAAGTTATCAGATATTCATGCATTAAAAAATTAAGGAAATCAGATATTAAATTTTTATTTGGAAAATACAAAGTTAGTGTAGATTAAATCGTAACCATAAAAAATATATTAATTTCTTATATTATAAATTAGAAGTATTTTTTTTAGCAATATATGATAGCGATGCACAATGAAACACTAAATTATTTAATAAAATCTCAAATTCAATTTTACCTTATTTACAAGTTATCAAACATTTTAGGCCATTCTTCAGGGTCTTAATACTAATTAAATATTATATAATCTTTTAATTTTAGAATTATAAGGATCAATTATGCTGTTTTTTATCGAAATTTAAAGCTTTTTAAATTATTTAAGTTTCTGCCATTGCTAAATTTATTTATTTTTATTGCTATAACCTTTCATATTTAATAAAGTTATATTTTAGTTATAAAATATAAGATAATAGTGCTTATAATAAGTTTTAAAGAAGATTATTAGGATTAATTCAGCAGCAATAAATTAAGTCCTTCATTACTTTATGCTCACTCTCTTTATTATAGGAACTTAATTTATTTAATAATTTGAAAAATAAAAGAAGAGTCAATATTTTAAATCAAATTTTTATATTTTCTAGTAATATTAAAAACGATAGATATTTCATTTATACTTCCAAACTTTGGAAATAATTGCACAAGAACTTAAATTATAAAATAATTTATGAAGAGATATTTTTATTATTACTATTGCCAATTTATATCATGATAAGTTTATTGATAATTGTATTTAACAACTTCTTATGTTTAAGTTTTTAATTTAATGATATACAAATTTATTATATATTAATAAATTAATTATTAAATTAGAATGTTAAAATCAACGTGACGCCTAAATCTTCTAGGCTAGGGTAGAGAGATTAGCAAGGTATTACTCAATATCCCTGACCTTGCGTTTGCCCTCTAGAGCCGATCTAGTTTAGTAATCGTTGCAAGAGCTGTAGTGTGTCTAATAGAGAAGCGAGGATTGTAGCGAGCCCTATGCCCCAAACCTTAGCCTTTGGCTCTAGATTAGGGACCTCCCATTGAAGGAGTTATGGGACCCTAACAAGGAGCAAGTTTGAGGTGGAATTCCTCAATGGAACTCGGGGAGGTAGGTGTAGGAGTATGTCACACATAGTACTCACAGACGCAGCCATTGAAGGTGCGCATGTAAGGCTTGACAACTAGCTTATGCACAACCAATACTACTTAATGGTGATCACCTAGCACAAAGGATTCATACTGATAAAATTAATTTAGGAAGCCTGTTACTTTTTTTATCTTTTTGCTATATTAACCAATGCCGGATTTAAGGTTTTTGCGCCAGGTGATGCTTGCAGATTTAGATGTATTGAGAGTGGGAACAGACGAAGAAGTGATATTTGAAGTAGCAAACGGATTTTCTCTCGTTCAAAAATGGGTGTTGCCTGATAACTGATTAACCTCGTCGTGGGCTTACAAGTTTTTTAGAGGGCGAGGCTACATCTGTTTTGATTTTGTTTATTTATACTCCAGGGGTTCACTCTTTAACAAAATAAATTTAAGTTCTTAATAATTCTTTTTTAATAAAATACTCAGAGAGTAGTTGAGAAAACGCTATCGAGTAGTATAGATAGAGTCCCAAAACGACTCCCATTTTAACATGAACAATTATTTATACTTTAAAAAAACAGAGATTATAACAGCAAGACAATATTAATGCTTTTACTCTTCAGAGGTCTTATTTTGGATTATTAAATCAATTAGAATTGCCAGAATACAGTCTCCGCTCATTACCAACAATCAAAATATCAAATACCTAAATATTTAACCACATTCCTATTTATTTTTAATCCATAATCCTAAATTATTTTTTTTTTTTTTTGGGTTATTTGGATATACATTAAAAGCAACAAATAGTATTTAAAATATTTCTATCTAATTTTAAAGTATTAATTAATTTATAAGATGAATATGATTAGAGTTGTTTAACAAAGGGTTATATATTAAATCGAAGATAGTTTAAAACTATATGTTTATAAATTGAAGTAGGGAGCGAGATCCCACCAGATCAATGGCAAGAGAATAATGAGTTTGTCTTTTAGTTTGAGTGTCTGATTTTGAGCAGTTGTCTGAGGAGGTCTTCTGGATGCTGCAGTCAGAGAGAGTTCTTATTGAGTATGGGGTTGATCTTATTCTAATTGGTGTTCAAAGGTACTCAAATGCAAGCATACTTTACATAAAAAATTAGCAGTCTCTGTTAGGGATGCCTTACTTGTCTTGGACTCTTGAGTCGTCTGTGGTCACCTTCAAGTTTTAGAAGTTTATTGCTGTTGTTGTTAGACATTTAAATTAAGAGTTAATTTAAAGCCTAATATAATTAATTCAAATTAACAAAAAGCAAGGTAGTTTTGATATGAATTAGTAAAAAGCTGAGTTTTAGTACCAGTCTGTCATTTCTTTGTCTTTATTCTTCAAAGCTATATCCATTGTATTACCTATATACAATCCTAACCAATAATTTTAACTTCGAAGTTTTATTTATTTAAAATTTTAAATCAATTTATTTTTATTCACAGTTCTAAAAAAAATGCCACAAATCAATCTCATATTTAAAGAGAAGGCTTGTTTTCTGAAATTAAATAAAGATGTTGTCAAATAAAAGAATTTAAACTGAATTAAAGAGCAACCCCGTAAGATTATAAATAGAGTATTTGAATTACTAGAATAACCTATGACGCTACTAGTGGCTACGGTATCTCCATTAGGACCGAGAAATCTAGGCACTCGATCAAGCTAGCAACCCCTCTAACAACTTCTCTGAACGACTGACGAAGTTAACCCCAAAAAACCTCAGTTTTTGCCGCTTAATCTTGGCGGATTAATTTCTTGGTACTCCTTATTTGGAAAACACTCCAAAGGAGGTGATACCTTAAAATGACATAGTGTAGAATAATGCCAGGGTTTAGCCTAAA
>JAJKFJ010021352.1:0-13973 GCA_027382625.1 Tetmemena sp. SeJ-2015
AAGAAGGAAGCATCAATCATAACAGTGAATCCAACAAATTTTCTCTGGCCCCAGGAGCTGGATCAATTCTTACTTATTAAGGACAAAGAAATCAGAGAGAAGGTTATTACTCTATTTACTAAATGCAAGATAATTCAAGATCCAAATCAGATGATCCAAGACTACGTGAACTTGTTCTACCAAAAGGATAGCCTCTTCAATTTACTGTTGGATAAGCAATAGATAAACCTCCCACTTGAAAGACTCCTTGTTGTTCTTTAGCAAATGGTACCGATGGAGATGGAGGACATGCAATCAATCCTCTAAATGGATGACTCGATGTGGCTTTGAGAAATCACTAAGTAATAATCGAATAATTAATCAAGCCAAATTAAGAATCGCGAAAGTGCAGACTAAATTGAAAATGCTATGCACCAAATGATACTGCAATACAAGTGCGAATAAAAAGTTTCCGTGAAGAAGATGGAGGAGATTTCTAAAAAAATAGAAGAAGCATGCATGGAGTACAAGCACAATAAGTATCAAGCGATGGTCGCCGCTTGTCTACTATCTTGCGAGAAAAGTCTCATCTAATGCAACATGCCAACTGCCTCTGGGAAGACATGGATAATTGGCTTGATCTCGGAGTTTTGGAGATCAAAGGAGAAACAAGTCCTAATCCTAGTTCCAAATGATATTTTGAAGCAGCAAACCTCACGCTTTTTATCGCCTCTTGGAATGAACATTGCAATACAATCCTTGAGACAGTTCTTTGAGTTGAAGCCTCACTACGAAATTATGATCATAGACGAGTTCGACCAAATAATCAAGTAAACCCCTTTCACGATAGTCAACAACAAGATCTGGGGCATCTGGGACCTCAGCACAACACAGACTTATATGTTTAGTGCTACTTGCGACCCAGGCTTGCAAAACATTCTCAAGCGTATGATGGGCACTCCAGAAGTGATGACCTTCTAGAGTGAGATTGAATTATTATCAGGCGTTAGACAAGACCTAGGTGGCGAGGTGACTCCCTTCTCCAGTGCAAAAGAGAGGTTAGACTGGTTAGACAATCAGCTTCAAAAGCTTGGGAACTTGATACCTCTGGTAATATTCGCTGATAGGAGTGAGATTGAGAAGATAGAAGGGGCAGCTCGGAAGCAAGGTATAAAGAATATCAGAGTAGGGATAACTATGTCCATTCTAGATGAGATCTAATAATGGAGCGATGGTGTCCTGATCCTCACTCCTGATGAGAGCTTTGGCTACAACACAAAGTTCCGGCAGGACGCCAAGGTCTTCATAGCATGCAATGTGGAGAGCGAGAGTCAGTACTTGCAGATGAGAGGGAGGAGCAGCCGCTCAAGAGGGTTGCTCTAATCTGTTTACCTGCCGATCTCCAAGTTGACTAAGATGCAAATCATTCAAGGAATGCAGAAGCTGGCTATCGAGCAGATGCTAGACTTGGAGCAGATCATGCAGATTGTATACAGGAAGAGAAATTCGAAATCATTAATTGAAGCTTTATCCCAGGCTATTCAAGAGGGGGACCAGATCAGATCTTTGAAAGACTTGAAGGATCAGATGGTGGCGAAGGACTACAACAATCTAATGAAGAGACTCTACTGAACATTTTTAGAATCTTAAAGTCATTAGATGGGAAGAAGAGTACAAGATTTTAAATTTTGGTTAAATCTAAAAAAATTTTCTCAAAAAATTCACTAATTTTTGAAAAGAACGGGGGAAAAAATTGAAGTACTTTCTTCTCGCTTTTCGTTAAAATTTCCCTTCGCTTCCTAAATGGAGACAAAAAGGGAAAATTTTCTCACAGAGGCCAACAAGTACTAGCTTACTTTATTCTAATGACCTCGTTGAGATGATGATTGGGGGTTGGGATTCGGCCAAAATCTCAACCAGAAACTCATGAAAAATTTAACAGTCAGAGAAACTGTCTAGCTTCAAAATGTAAAAAGAGAAAACTTGGGAAGCATCGGAAAGGGAACGAGGCTCTTCCCATAGAGACAACTTTTCTCAAGGGGTTCAGTCAGGAATTTGGTCTACTTTGAAATAATTTGAATGGATAAAAACCCCAGAAAATACTATTGTGTAAAAGTGAAATGATAAAAATATAATTCCAAAAAAGACTTTTAAAGATAAAAAATATCAAAAACCTTTAAAAAATTTAGAAACAAAGAAATAATCAAGCAACCCTATAAAAACCTAAACCATTTATCTGAATAGGGGAAGCACTTAAAGGTAAAAAAATCAGAGAATATAGACGACGTCAAGGTCATTTTCTAAAGACTTTAGATTCCCTTTTTAGGGAAAAAATTTAATATTATAATATTAATAAAAATTAATTATACACAACTTATTTTCATTTTTCTTATCATATTAGGGGGTTTTGGGGGTTTTGAATGTTGGAAAAAAATCTCTTTAAAGAAGCTATAAAAAACCCAAAAACGATGTCAACATGATGGAGACCCCAAACTATCCTGAATCTCGTCACTAATATGTATACGATGCAGGGAGACCCGGGAAGTTGCTCTATTCCTTTCCCCTAACAAGAACAACCTCAACAAGTTCCAGAAGAAGGTTCTTTTTTGGCGTCCTTCACTACTGCAGAGTACCTCAAAGAGATCATTGAAAATGCCACAGGGAAAATTCTAAGTAGGGGAACGAACCAAAAAGCAAGGAATATTATCAGCGAGAATGTTTGGCACTTCAGAAGTATCCCTATTCTTATAATTTTAGTTTTAACTGTGTAGAAAACCGGGACGGCATATACTTAATGAAGGAGAGAGTAAAGGGATTCAAAACGGAAAAAATCAACACGAGGTAGCATTCAAGATGAGAGCTAGGTCCATCTGGCCCCAACAGAAGAGAGAAAGGAACCTTTAAAAATCCCTTCTTCCAGATAAAACAAAAGTGATTAAGTCTTAATTAACTTAAAAACTTTTCCTAATATTCACTCACTATCTCGCACATAATTTTTCTTTCTTTTTCCACTCTCTTACAATCTACTGTACTTTTTAAATCTTCGCTCTACCTTATCTCGCACATTGCATCAAGTGATAGAGCAGCACTTCTTATAGTGTCCCTAACTAAGTTCCAGTAAAACCCAATGCCGTTGAACTCTGGCGAGTATAGAACATTAAAAACAGGAGTATGTTCAACTCAGCGTATGCCTCTTCGCTTCCTTTTCTTTGTGTACGCTGGAGGTTTCAACGGTAGAACTGAGTTCTCACCGTCTGTATCTCTCTGAGCTCTTAAGAAAACGCAACCATACTGCCTCTCGCTTGATAGATGCGAGGATGAAGACATAAGCTTCTAAGCCTGAGTCTTCGCTATTCCTGCAAAGTAACGCACTTTATTTATTATGACTTTCTACTCGTAAACTTCTATGTTATCTTGCTTCTTGTACCAACTCTTCGTCATGAATTTGTGTGTGAACACAGCTTCGTCAGCAATAACAAACTTCACGCTATCCTCTCACACCTGAGCAGCTAGTCGTAAATATATTTCAATATAATAAAATGCTTAGTGAATCTATAAAGCGCTTCACTCGATTTACATTTGTAAACCTATATGCATTTCAACGATAATTTTTGCTACAGTCTACGAGATCTTGAGATAAGGAAACTATTATGGAAAAGCTTCGACCAGTTACTCAAATGAAGTGCGCTAGTGGCGAAGAGTTTGAGGACCAATCAAATAATTGATGTGCACATCTTGAAACTTAGAAGTGCGATAGAACAGCTGCAACTCCTAACTTTTTTCATCTGCAAGAACTTCAAATGCCAGTATATGCGCGCTGCACCTCAAATTCTTGCGATGGATTTATGTTGAGAAACGCTATTACTACGGATAAGGGATACATCAGTACTTAGAGTCAAAATGAAACTGAGATAGGATGGATCATGTAGTTATGTTTGAGTAATTTCGCGTAATTGTATATAATTATAAAAGAAATTAATTATACACAACTTAGTTTCACTTTCTTATCATATATTGGGTTTTTTGTTATTTGAATTAAAGGGACAAAACTTGAATAGTTTCTCATCTTGCTGTGTTCTTATCGATCATGATTAAATCGCCATTCGCCTCCTAAATGGGAATCACACTAATGGAATTTCTCAGCACGAGCGCAACAATACTGCTTACTCTATTCTTAATCATACCTCGTTAGAGATGTGGAGTTTGCATGTTGGATTCGTGCACAGAATCTCAAGCCAGAAACGTCTATGATAAACTTTGAACCAGTCAGAGCAACTGTCATAGACGTTCAACAGAGTTTAAGAAAGAGTAAAAATAGGGAACCACGGCCTGAAGAACTGCAGGCTACTCCATAAGACAACTTGGTCAACGTCAGTGCAGTGACATTGGTCTATAGTTGCAATCATACTTGAATGCGATATGAAACCAGCGTAATACTACTAGTGTGAAAGTGAAGATGATGCATATAATTCGCAACAAGACATAAGATAGACAAGGTATCAGACCTTTGAAAAAGTTAGTAACAAGCAGTATATCAAGCACTTAACCTAAACACTCATTATTATATAGAGGAAGACTTAAAGTATAAAAATTCAAGAAATTTAAAGATAAAAATTGGAGATAAAAATGATTCTTAAGTATAAAGTTTGCTATGCATAAGTATAATATAAAATTAATTATACAACACTTATTTGTCACTTTCTTATATATTATGGGGTTTTGGGTTTTTAGTGTGGTTACAACTTCTCGTTCCTCAAACAATTCTTGCATGATAAGAAAACTCTCAAAACAATCGATGTCAACATGATGGAGTTCCCAAACTATCCTGAGATCTCAGTCACTAACATATGTATGATCGATCGATGGAGATCCGGAAGTTGCTTCTATTCTTCCTAAAAGAACAACTCTCAAGACAGATTTGCCAGATAGCGAGTTACTTCGTTTGGCGTCCTTGCTACTGCACGTTTGCAGAGTACCTCAAAGATCCATTGAAGATGCTCACAGAAGAGATTCTAAGGACAGGAACGAACAAAGAGCAAGAATATTATCAGCGACGGGCGAAATGTTTGAGCAGCTCAGAAGTATCCCTACTTCTCTAGTAAGCTTTAGAGTTTAACTGTGTAGAGAACCTGGCACTGGCATCTACTTAATGAAGCAGAGAGCAAAGGTATTCAGAGCACGAAGCAAAATGCAAGCATCGAGGAGCAGTTCGAAGATGAGGAAGCTAGTCCATCTGGCCAACAGAAGAGAGAAAGGAACTCTTAAAATCCCTCTTCCCAATAAAGGCAAAAGTGACTTAAAAGTCATTAATTAAGCTTAAATCTTTTCCTAAATTATTCACTCTACCTTATCTCTCACATAACTTCTTCTCTTCTCCACTCTCTTACAACTACTTACTTTTAAATCTTCTGTATCGATAGCTTAATCATGCATCAAATATTAGAGCAGCACTTAGTATAGTGTCCCTAAACTAATCCAGTAAAACTCAATGCCGTGAACTCTACCGCGCGAGAATGGAACATTTAAAACATGAGTGCATGTTCAACTCAGCGTATCCTTTTCGCTTCCTTTTTCTTGTGACCTTGGGTTGAACATAGAACGATCTCACCCTGGATCTTCTCTCTGAGCTCTTAGAACGCAACATACTGCTCTCGTTTGATAGAGCGGGGATGAAGGACATAAGCTTCTAAGCCGAGTCTTCTTGATTCCTGCAAGTAACGCACTTGTTAGTTATATTTACTTTCATACTCGGTAAACTTCTTATTGTTATCTGCTTCTGCTTGTAATCCAACTCTTCTTGTGAAGTGTTGTTTAACACAGCTCTCGATCAGCACATACAACTTCATCTCCTATCCCTCTAACACTCCTACTGATCAGCTAGTCGTAAAGTATATTTCAGATTTTATTAATAAAATGCTTAGTAGAGTCTATAACGCCTTTCTTACTCGATCACTTTTGTACTTTTACTCTATCCATTCAACGATAATGTTTCTACAGTCTACGGATGAGATCTTGAGATAAGAAACATCTATGGAATCATCTCGCCGCGTTACTTCAAACTGAAGTCGTATGCGAAGAGTTGAGATCAATCAAGAGTAATTGGATTGTGCACTCTTGAATACTTCAGAGAGTGCCCATGAGCAACAGCTGCACTTCCTACACTTTTCTCATCTGCTCGAAAGCACACTTTTTACAATGATCAGATATAGTGCCGCTGGCACCTTCAAATCGTTTGCATGGATTTGATGTGAGACTGCTATTAACTATATAAGGGACTACATCCATAAACCTTAGAGTCAAAATGAAACTGAGGATAGAATGGATCATGTAGTTATTTTAAAGTAATTTCGCGTTTGACTCGCATGATTATAAGTATTACTAAAGAAATTAATTATACACAACTTATTTCACTTTCTTACATATTAGGGTGATGTGAGAGAAGCGAGGGACACAAACTTGAAGTACGTTCTTCACTTGCATGTTCTTATCGTCATGCATTACACCCATTCGTCCTCCTAAATGGGAGACACACTAAGAGAATTTCTCGAGCACAGAGGTCCACAAACATACTATACTTCTATTCTAACTGACTCGTATGAGAGTGGATGGAGTGCACTATTGGGATTCGTGCACCAATATCTCAAGCCAGAGAACGTATATAAACTATTGAAACATTCAGAGCAAGCTGTCATAGACTTCACAGAGTTGTAAGTAATGAGAAAACATTGAGTAAGCATTCGGTGCAAATACATGCAGGGCTACTTTTCCATAGACGATCAACTTGGCCATCAACGTTTCAAGTTGACAATGGTGACATCATTGAGTCTATAGTGTGCAATCATACTTAATGCGATCATAAACCAGCGAATACTACTATAGTGAAATTGAAGAGTCGAAATATAATTCGCAACAGCATTGTAAAGCTAAAACAAAATTTTATTCAAACTTTGAAATAAAGTTAGAAACAAAGTAATAATTCAAGCAACCTATGAAACCTAAACCTCAGTTATCTGAGATAGAGGAAGCACTTAAAGGTATAAATTCAGAGAATATGAGAACAGACGTCAAGGTCACCTTTCTAGAAGATTTAGATTGCCTTAAGGTTAAAATTTAGCATATTATAAGTATTAATATAGAATAATTATACACAACTTATTTCACTTTCTTATCATATTATTTGAATTGCTATGGAACAAATCTCTTCCTCAAAGGCGTCATTCTTGTGATAGAAGAAAACTCTCCAAAACAATCATTCACATTGATGGAGATCCCAAAACGTTTATTCAGGATCTCATCCATAAGTATGTATACGATGCTGTGGAATCCTGAAGTTCTCTATTCCTTCTAACAAGAACAATCTTTCAAAACTAATTAAGGTGCCAGAACAAGGTTCTCTTTGGCTCCTTGCTATGCCACGTGCAGAGTACCTCAAAGAGATCATTGAAATGCTCACAGAAGAGATTCTAAGTAGATGAGAACAACCAATAGAAGCAAGGAATATTATCAGCACGAATGTTTAGCACTTCAAGAAGTATCCCTACTTCTTAGTAAGCTTTAGAGTTAACGTTGTAGAGAAACCTGCACTGCAATACTTAATTGAAGAGAGTATAAAGGGATTCAGACACGTAAGCATCAAATGCAAGCATCGAGCTGAGCACTGTCGAAGATGAGAACTAGCGTCCATCGGCCCAACAGAAGAGAAAAGGAAACCTTCTTAAAAAAATCCCTTTCTTCCCAGATAACAAAAGTACTTAAGTCATTTAAGTTAAGCTTAAATACTTTTCCTAAATATTCACTTCTACCTTTTATTCTCGCACATGAACGTTTCGTCTTCATCTTCTTATCCACTCTCTTACAATCTATATTTTATTTATTGGGCTATTCATGCTTAATTCTCTGTATCGGATAGCTTAATCTTTGCAAATCCAACGTCAGTAGAGCAGCAGCTTGCTATTAGGTCCCTTAAAACTAGTTCCAGTAAAAACTCAATGCCGTGAACTCTTGGCGCATATTGGAACATTTTAAAAAGGAGTGATGTTCAACTCAGGCGTAATTGCTTCTTTCGCTTCCTCTTCTGTCTGTACCTGAAGGTGACAACGAGTATGGAATTTTGTTTTAGCAACGATCTCACGTCTGTGTATCTCTCTCTGAGGGCTCTACTTAAGAATGCAAACATAACGTTCTCGGTCTATTGAAACCGATGGTATGCAAAAGACATTAAGCTTCTATAACTTGATTCTTCGGCATTCGCTGGCATTTAGCACTTGAGTAACTGCTTGTAGCTATATTTACTTCTACTCGTGAAATCTATTTATCTGCTTCTTGACCTAACTCTTTCTTCATGAGTAGTTTGTTGTGAACAAGCTTTCTCACACATTACAAAGCTTCACGCTTCCTCTCACACCTTGAACAGCTAGTCGTAAATATATTTCAATATTATAATAAAATGGCTTAGGAAAGTCTATAAACGCGCTTCACTCGATTCACATTTTGTACCTTATGCCATTTCAACGATAGATGTTTGCAACAGTCTACGGAGAGATCTTGGAAAAAGGAAACTATCTATGGAAGATCTTCGAGCGCTACTCCAAACTGAAGTGCGCTTAGTGGCGAAGAGTTTGAGGATCAATCAAAATAATTGATGTGCACATCTTGAAACTTAGAAGTGCGATGAGAACAGCTGCAACTCCTAACTTTCTCATCTGCAAAGCAACTTTCAAATGCGAGATAAGTGCGCGCTGGCACCTCAAAATTCTTTGCGATGGATTTGAAGTTGAGAACTGGCTATTACTACTGATAAGGGTGACTACATCCATACCTTAGAGTCAAAATGAAACTGAGATAGGATGGGTCATGTAGTTATTTTTTAGTAATTTCGCGTTTTACTCGCATGATTTAAGTATTAAGAAATATGAATGGATTAGAGAGATTTTTAAAAAGAGATGTATAAATGAACTTATGTTTTAATTAATAAAGACATCTCTAGATTTATAATTTCCTATATCTTTAATTGCGTACTTAGATACTACTTATATCGCTTTCCATTTTTATTTAATCAAACTTTTCCTCTTTTCAAAATTTCGCTAAAAAGCTATCTCCCCTTTTTCAAAGTTCTTGATATATCTCTTTAAATATTTTTACTTCTGCTATTGCTACTTTGTTATGTTTTGCTGTTTTCCATATATTTTGTTTTAGAAAAAAATTAAAAGAGTTTTACCTGTGTGTTTCGAACTTAGGAGTAAAAATTGACTCATCTTGCAGTTAACCATTTGAACATCAAGTCTTCCATCAACGTCTACTATTTAATTTATCTCATATATCTATTACCTCCGATTCTGCATTCGTATTCATCCTATAATAAAGAAAATAATTAAAAAAAATATTATTACATTATTTAAACCGTTTTTGGGTTTTTATTGGTGCTGGAAAGTCAACCTACAAATAAAAGATTTTAAGAGGAATTAAGAACCCCTTATGACTAAAGGGAAATTATATCATAATTTTCTTATCCTCCACTTCGGTTTTCTTGTCTGCACATGACGGTACTTATAATATTGGGACGAGCTCTCCCAACTTCATATATTTTAGCAGCAAGGAGAATTTTAGACAAGTACATTCTAACTCCGCTTTAACATTCACTCTTATTCTTTAATACTTAATGGATAACGTGAAGTCTTAAAAAATTAGTGAAACTGGTTTATTTCATTAAGAGGCGATAAAATGACCAAACCCTTCTCTTCAGACTTTTGAAATCCTGGTTAATAGGTGACACCTTTAAGTAGGAAGCATTATTTCAAATATTTCTAATAATGAAGCACAAATTAGACTTTACAAGAGTAACGAACAAGAATATGTTGCACGATAGTCTCACATCTAGCTTGTTCTTTCTTTACAATTTTAAACATAGCTATTAATCCATTTAGGCCTTCAATCCGGAGAGATAGAGGATGCTAATCTAGGGTAGTTAAGCTTCGTTTGAAATTATTTCTGTTTTGACACGGCTTTGGACTCAAAATAATCCACGCACTCCTCTATAACATATTAATACCACTTACCGGCGGATTACTAAACTAGATCTCTTCTAGGGGATAAATGCATGAATTATATAAAGTAAACCTAAATATTATACAGCCAAAAAAAATGTATTGAATAACACACTTTATGGCAGCAGTCAATAAAAAAAAAGAAAAAAATAATTATCAAAAAGGAAAGGAAAAGAAAAAAAATATGGTGGTTTGCTTAAAGATTGGAGAAGGAAGTAGTAGTAAAAGTAATGGAAAAGCCTTTTCATGTATGGAAAACTAAAATCGAAACTTAAGGAATTTAAGATGACACAGGCCTATAATTGATCTTTCAGAATATAAGAGCTTCAATTTAAGATTATGGGGCTTTGATTTTTATATAATAAATATAGCTAGAATTTAATGGAAATTTATATTAATTATATTTAATATTAAAATAGAATAAATCAGAGCAATTTAAATTGCGATCAATTTAAATAATAATCACACCATTTGATAGAACATAAAATTCTAACAAAATGACATCCTAATAACTTTTGGTATGGGAGTGCTTAGTCAAGAGTTAAAAGAGACACAAAAATTAATAAAGTACACATTTACAGTCCTAAAATTTCCGCGTATCATATATTGCTATAGTGAGGTGCCGAGATGATAATTTCAATTGTCAAGAAATGGAAGCTCTTTATATATTATTTTAACCATTCATAGATTTAAATTAAATTTCTTTTGCTATTATTTTCTCTTCACGTCAAGGAAAGATTCTCTAAAATCACTGATTCTCTCAAGTCACTTCTAATTATGATTTTTAAATTGTTTATGATATTACAGAGAATTCAATATAAAATAAAGTTAAATTTAGATAAATAAAGAGTGTTAAGAAAAGCCTCTAAATTAAATAATTATTTAGTAATAGGATAAAATTCAAATAGAGCAATATTTCATTTGGAGAAAAGTTGGCCATTACATAATGCCCTGCTAATAGATGATTTATCGACGTATTGAGAGGGTAATCATTTAAGCTAATAAATTAATCGTGAGGCGCACATCACTCGTATTAATGGAAGATTGACACCGAAAACGCCAAGCGGGCCGGGCCTCGAAGAACACCGGGGCCGCCGAATCCACCAAGGCCCAACCCTTTGTCGCTGGGCATCCGACCCATCGCCCAAACCGAAGAGGAAGAGGTAGGTCACCGAAGCTGCGTCAGGGCCACGCACACCACCGACCAGCAGTTGCTTGCCATCATGCTGCGCTACGGGACCCTTTTCCAGGGCCATAAATCCCTCAGTACACCCAAGTGGCCAAAATCACCGGCCCCCGGTTGCATGATCGTCTAGAGGTGGCGCCGCCGACTTCGTATATGAATCGAGAAGGGCCAACTGCAGAGGCGCGCGGAAGTTCCCCAGTGAGATCGAGGATCTCATCACCAATGCCAAGCACCTGCTCGAGACGACCACATGAGCCTCAGAGAGCGCATTGACTACAACATGGTGCGATTCGGGGCACCCAGGGTCTGCCCGGCCACGTTGGTCAAGCTCTTCCATCGGAACGAGGTTTACTTCCGCTTTGGCAGCTACGCATACATACGCAAGGGCGAGCGGCCGCGGGACCTCCAAGAGAGGCAGCAGTAGTTTGCCAAGACCTTCACACGGTGGATGTTCGCAGGCCGCGAGGCGCACATTGGTACGCGTTCCCTTAATCATGAACCTGGCGATAGCACTGCGTAATGTGAAAGTGCCATTAAAGTTCAGCCCTAAGACCACCAGAGGCTAATCTCCGAGCATTTGCCTCACCTCCTCAATCTCCTTCGCATACTTCTCGAGGGTCACTTTCTGGAATGCCTGCGGGGGCCGGCCTTTTCCCTGAGCAAAAGGTGCTTAATACTCTCTTCTTAACCTGTGCCTCCCCCTCTCACTGCTTCACAAAAGCGGATCCATCTTGCAAGGCCTTGTCTGTCCATTGCTCTCTGTCTTAATTCTCAATCTGGCCATCTGAGAGTTGCTAGCCCAACGGGTCACCCTTCCCCGCTGACTGAGGCTGCTTGCCTGCGGCCGACTGCTTCCCTCCGTCTGGCTGCCCATCTAAGTTGTCCTCGTGGCCGACGAAGGCCCCAACGATGTGTAGCAAATAGAGCGAGTCCATCGGTGCTGCTTCGCGGCCAAGCAGACATCGCTAACCCTCAGCAAGGGTGCTGAAGAAGGAGGTTACGATGCTAGAGCTATGCCTGAGAGTGAACCACAGATGCTATCAAGGACTTGACCATCCCAGCCTGCCTCTCGATGAGCCCCTCTATCTATTTTGTGAGATCAATGAGGCCCTGCTCAAGAGCCACGGGCTACAGTCCGCTCTCCGGTTGAGTATTGAGGATCTCCACGAGGTCTTGGACCTTGCCAAACTTGGAGGTGAGGCATAGGAAGGGCCTGGATACAAAATGTAGCGCTGATAGTACAAGTCGCCATCTAGGAGGAGCCTGGGGTCGTATGGCTGAACCGAGACTTGAGATAGGGTGAACCTCGGGCAGGCCTCTATAGCAGGTGTAGCTCTGAATGTTGTCTGGGACTAGCCACTGCAGAATGCTTAAGATTACTCCGAGCCCTCACGCCGTGGGGAGGTCAGCGAAGCGTCGATATCCCGGAGGTTGGCTCGCTTTCACGCTTCGGATCGGCATATCTTGGTCCTTTGGAGGTAAGCTTGACTTGATATCATGTTGTCTATAGGTAGTATTGGTGAGTGGGCATTGGTGGAGGTCACCCTCAACTTGGGTGGTCGGCTAGTCAAGCTCTGATTGGCACTTCAATGGAGTCATCTTGAGGCCCGGGAGACTGGAGTGCTTGGGCTGAGGCGCGGCCATAGTGGCTGTGATTAATTAAATTAAAACTATTAAGCCTCCCGCCAATCAAATCACTTTATTATTTAATAGATTAGGGGCCGAAAAAGCTTAATGTGGCTCAGAGCTACTACTACTAGGCCTTTTACCACATGCAGCAGTTTGAGAACCTCGAACCGATCAGAAATAGGTAAGCCAGCCATCTTCATTTAATTATTCATTCTTCTCAATAATCATATAAATGAACTATAAGTTTATTTTATTTCCCTAGAGGCAATCTAATATGATAATTCTTAAGGTTTTAAAACGGAGGTGGGATTCAAAACCCCCTAAATAAAAAAATGAAATAAATTGTGTTAAATTAAATTTTTTTATTAAAACTTATAAAATGCGAGTCAAACGCGAAAATTACTCAAAAATTTAAATACATGATCCCCTCCTATTATTTTTAATTTTACTCTAAGGGATGGATTAGTCCCCCCATCAGTATAAAAGCCAGTTTCAACATCAAATCCATCGCAAAAAATTTGAGGGGCCACGCGCACTATACTTCGCATTTAAAATTGTTTAAAAGAAAAAGTTAGGAGTTTCAGCGTTCCTCCGCACTTTAAATTTTAAGATTCCCCAATTTTTGTACCTCAAAATCTTGCCCCTAAGCGACTTCATTTTAGCGCGCGAAGATCTTCCATAGATAGTTTCCTTACTCAAAACTTCCGTGACTGAGCAAAATTATCGTTGAAAAAGGCATAAAAAAAAAAACTGTGAATCGGTGAAGCGGTTATAGACTTCACTAAGCCATTTTTTTATAATAATTAAATATTTCACTAGCGCTCAGGGGGTTAGGGGATAGGTGAAGTTTTATTTTGCTGACAAGCCGTTTCACACAAACACCTTCAAATGAAGGAAGAGTTGGTACAAAGCACGATAAAATAGAAGTTTTCAGTAGAAAGTAAATATAATACAAGTGCGTTCTTGCAGAAAAAGCGAGATCAGGCTTAAAGCTTTTGTCCCTTTTTCCTGTCTATTTAAGCGAGAGCATATTTGCGTTCTTTTAAAAAGCTCGAAGGAAAATCACAGACGGGGAGATCGTTTTACCGTTTAACCCCAGGGGAAAAAACAAAGGGAAAGGGAAAAAGGCATACGCG
>JAJKFJ010021353.1:0-16073 GCA_027382625.1 Tetmemena sp. SeJ-2015
GAGCGGCAGAGTTTGAAATTAAGTGCCACTAATTTGCATTTGTCATCGTCCGCATTCTAGTAGCAACCTAGTAATATATTTATCGCACGGTCGTATATTTTAGCTGCATCAGTATAATTCTACCAGCCGAGTCGTAATTTTATCCGCCAAGGTCAAATCAGGAGTAGAGTAAGCAGATTCTGTCGATCTGAGTCCAATTATTCTGGCACGGGTCTAATATTATCCTGCATATAGGAGAAGACTTTCAGTGTCTGTGCTTTGATTTATTTTTGCAATTTTGACTTCACCCTTGATTCTTACAATAATTTGCATTATAATTGTTTAAACTTATTATCTATTCCATCATTGACTGTAAAAGTTGCTCTAGTGGTTAATCTTTGCTCTGCTATAACATTCTTAGCTCTTTTATATATTGCTCTTCGCTTTCTGAATATATTCTTTAGTCTCTTTTCAAGTATGTTTAACTACATATGAAGGGGAGTAGTACTTCTCACAATAAAGCCACTTTTAATTTAAATTTAGTGAACTATTCTTTTCTTTCAATTTATAATCTTTCCTTCCCAATTAAAATTTATTTATTTTATTATATTTATGAACTTAAAGATGGTTTTAATTATTTGATCTTTAAACAGTTGTCCTCAAGTATAGTTTTAATAAAATGAATTAAATGTCCCGTTCATATCAGTCATCAACAATCAAGCTAATTTTATAATAATTAAAAGCAGAATTAACTGCATAAAAATTAAAATGGCTGAGAATAAAACATTTCAAGAAATACTCTTATTCAAGGTATGAAGCCTCTTCGCCTGGAGTCATTCTAGAACACAGATGTTGTATTTATCAATACAGCACGCAGATTTCTAAAATAACAAAGATTAGTTAATCAGCAATTTAAATATTTCTAAGTTAAGATCTAACTGGTCAATCAACTAACTTCAGAGTAGAGAAAGTTCAAAATAAATTTTTAATAGAACATGCTAACTTTCAACTGGGAGAATCCGTTCAAAGTTCATTCTAGAAGAATTAAGATTTCTTATCTTCTGCTCTAATAAGTATTGGTGGCTTGACTTTAGCAGAGAGATAAATTATTTTTCATAGATAGTTCCCAAATAAAAAGATGTCTCCAAGTACACTGAAGAGATTGTGCTAAAAAAGTGATTAGAGGAGTTAATTTTGAGATACTTAAATGAGGATTGACTATTTAGAGTGCCTAGAGAAGAGGAAAAAAGTTTTGTTTCTTTATGAAATCATTTTCTGCAATTTAACAGACTATAAGAGAGAATATAGCTCAAAGAAATCTAATTTTTAGATAATAACCTTCAAGTTGTGTAAAGCCGACAGCAGTTGTTGCCGCTATCTCTAATGAGAAGCCATAACTCTACTGGTAGAATCGTGACTAATCTATTAATCAATAAGAGCTTATTGATTTTTCCAATATACTTCAACATAATAAGAAGGGAGCTTCGTTCTCGATAACTTGAGAAAAAGTATTACAGAGACAGCGACATTTATCTAATCTTGAGACCTACTAACAGTCTAGAATGGAATCCTATCGAGCTTTTTTTACATCAGTAAAAATAGATTCAAGAAACAAAAACTTGCTTTGTTTTAAAGGTAGCAAACTTTTAATAAAGAAGATTAGATTAATTAAGATTTCAATAAGACAAGAGATGAGATGATGGATGGATTTTGCGTGAGAGAACACAAAAATTTAATGAGTAGTGAGTGAATTTTAAAGCTAAAATATTAAATAGCTTATATATAAGTCTCTGTTACATTTTTGCAAGTATTGGAGTGTCTGATTATCCCTGTTCGCGGTTGAATTGGAAAAAATGGGTTAGATTGCCCGACATTGTGTGACCCAAGATAGCTGGATCTTGCTTCATCCTAAGAGAAATTCTTAAGCGTGATAGCTCTCTCTGCTTTTTTCTTTACTTCCGAGGACTACAAATCATACTGCTTTCTTTTTTTAGCAGTTTGAGAGTTCTACTTGCTTAAGTATATTTAGAATAATTTATTCTACTTTATTTTATTTGAGGAAAAGGGAGCCTCAGTCAGTTTCTGATACCAGCTCTCAAGATGACAATAAAGTTTTTCTTTCTTTATTGACCTGGATCATTTCTAAGTGCATTGTCGTTGCTGATAAGCCTATCAAAATATTCATGGGTCATAGTGTTATTGATGTTTAATGAGAAGTTTCTGTCTATTAACTTTCCTCTTTACACTATATCAGATAGTAGCTTAGCAATTCTTTAATCTTAGCAATTTCATAATGAATCAAACTCACCGAGAGCTGATCATACTTTGGAACTTTTATCATTTTATTTGAGCCATTGGAAGAATCTCTTTTTCTCCACGAAACAAACCTTATAAAGTTATTATTATAGTTTCAATATAATAAGATGCAAAAGAAAGTTGGGGGGTGGTGTGTTTTACTCATCTCGGTGAGGTATAGATAAATGTCTTTCTTTTATTTAAATATGGCACCAAGGTCTCTTTCATTAATTCTCAAGAGCTTCAGTTCATCTGAGATGTCTAATTGTGTCACTCCGTGGGTCCTGTTGCTTTCAATTTTAAGTAATAAGATCTCTTATTATATAAAAAATTAATAGCACAACCCTTATAACACTATAGAGAGGGATCTCTTTAATTGTAATAATTTAATTTGCAATTTAGAAATCTTAATTTATTAAATATGTTTTTAAGTCTATCTTCTTAAAGCACTTAGTGTCTAACTGTGTCACTTTTCTGACAGACACTTTTAGACAATCTAGTAATTAATTTCTTAAAAATTTACTAATTTAGCCTAATAGTTCATGATCTAGCGCAATTGTGGAAGTAGTTTTAATTGATAAAAGAAACTATTTTTTATTTTTATAATATATACTCAAAATGTTGTTTTCCAAGTCAAAAGCAGATCATATAGCACAGTATCTCAATTCCAAGATCGAACTTGTATGAAACAGCATTGAGAAGCCATTCACTTATCCTACTTTGAATAAAAGATGATCACATAGGGCTACATTATGAGCGATTTCAGTAACATTTTGGTGACCATCCTGCCAAGAGATCATACTCTTGCCTTGTCCCTATAAAAAACGTTTAATACTGGTAGACTAGATTGGCAAAAACCTTGGTAGCCAAATCTCTTTCTGATAAACGTTGGAGTTTCAAACAAAGGTCGGGCAAGGTCGAACTGCATCAGACTTCGGGAAGCACGTAATCGACTGGGCCTAAAAATTGAAAATGAGAATAATCAATGGTGCTGTGGAATTAGAACATGCAAAGATCAAGGCAAAAACTATCTGCGAATCATTATTTTCAAAGGGCTCAAGTACAGATAAATACTCAAAACTCAAAGCAACAAACTCCACTTAAAGGCTGAACTGAAGACTTCACACTAAGTGACTGCGCTACAGCGAGAGCAAAAGTCCATAGTTCGAGATTGCAATTAGCTTAAATAGGTTTTATTAAAGCCTTTTAATTATATTATATTGAAATTAATATTGTTTTTATTTGCTGTCATCCTAATTATGCTCGATCATGAACTATAAGCTTGTTAATTAATTTCAAATTTCCTCATGCATATCTTTTTATATGAGGATTAAATGTCTTTTTAATACTTAAATATAATCTTGCATTAGTAAATTAAAACTAACTCCTTATTGTATGTTTAAATTATAAAGAATCACCAAAATGTCTCTCAGCTTCAGCTCATTCAACACCACAGAGAAGAAGTTTATACAAACAAACAATAGAGTTGCCCATTCCAGTACTAAGTTTAATCAGTGACCAGTTGCAGCTAAGTTTTCTAAATTAAATTGAGAAAGGGGCTCCCTAGTCTCATCCTTAGCTTAAACGCCTCGTCAATTTCAAATAAGTTTGAAAAACGCTTGCCGCACTTTTCTCTCTCCAGAGCTCTACACCTAACTATTTCACATTTCCAAAGACTTTAAATTTCGGTTCAGGGAAGTAAAAACCTCAGAAATTACTCATCAGAGCCTTTCCAATCATCATTGAGATAGAAAGAAAGTCGAATTATTCAAACAGAGCTCAAAAATGCAAAGTGAACAATGTAAAAAGAATAAAGCAGAGAGAGAGACAGAGATAGAGAGAGCTACATAAAAACCAAGATACATTATAAAAAATTGCTAAGCATCAAGAAAAACTAAATATGGAGTAAATAATGAGCCTGAGAAACCTGCTAGCTATTGCTTTGGTGAGCAAAACAGAAGTTGAATAATAGTAAAGTCGCTTTAAAACTTCTTTCACCTTGATATCAAAGCTCAAGACCAAATTGTAGAGGTTCTTATACAAGATTGCTCTTAAAGTCCTCTCATAGAGAATACCTTTCGATTAAGTCTCATGAACTTACTTCTGCCAAAATTAAAATGACTTTTAAGGTTAATCAAATAGAAGGGATGATAAACTTACTAACAGATAAGCATGGGTCATTCTAGATTGAGTTGCTTCTAAGCTTAAACGAAAGTAATCCAAACATCCTTGAAGAAGGATACACAATTTCACTTTTGGTTCTACCAGCACTCGGATTGTGTAGTGATTTTCATTTTCTAGAAGATAAGAACTTTCCTGAATGACTAACTATTTTCAAATTACTTAGTTTACAAGTTTAAGACTAGGAAGTCTAGATTATCGCAGGGTTTTTATAGAAGCCACAGAATTGGAAAATAAAACTGCCACCTTTTGAAGAGTGGAGACTTGCCGGTTGCAATTCAGTTGATATAATTTCGAAAACATCAAATTAGGTAATTTAGACATTAGGAAGAAAGCTATATTTATTTATTATGCAAGCCATATAATATGAATTAATTCAAAAAAAAACGTTTAATATTGGAATACTATATTGACGATATTATTTGGCATGAAGTTTGACTTAAAAAGGATAAGATCCCTATTGTTTGCGAAGCAAATATAAATGAACTCAAAAAGGCTCTCTCTCTCTCTCTCTCTCTCTCTCTCTCTCTCTCTCTCTCTCTCTTGGAGTATTCAGCTATCAGATTGATAAAATAGTTTAATTTAATTCAAATAGTGTTCCCTGGGTAGAAAAAATACATTTCCTTGACCAAAATACCAATTATATGGCTTTAAATATTGTTTGTATTATAACAAGGCTGAAGATTGATGGAGATCCTGTGCATATGTTGTATAAGTTGCAAAATTAAATTGCACAACTAAGGATTATTATTTACTTACTAAAAACACTCTATAATCAAACTAGCTTTAGGATATTAGCTAAAGATGATACAATAATCAAATCCTGAAAAATAGCAAAGTCAGATAGAAGAAAAGATCTGCAAAATCACTCAAAACTTCAAAGTTAGAGACTGAGATTATATTTTTTAACAATTTAAAAGATATGGAGAAGTGTAAAATCCTGCAGAGATCCTAATTAACAATAAAAGTTCATTATCATAGCTTCATATCCTCAGAGTATTTAGCTGTTATAGTAGGTCTTTGCAAACGAGTTTTTGACAAGCCTGCGCACTACAATCTTCCTCCTGGATCTGATAAAACTTGTATTATAGCCTTACTTGCTTTGAGACTTGTAGAGGAAAAGAAAAAGATTATCATAATTACACCGAGCAGCTCCGAGTGTTAAATTTCGACAAGATAGGCGTTTTAGACTACGGAATCAGAGTCATCTCTATTTAGCCATACTATTAGTATCCATTCGAGAGAGATGCATTGATTATCGATGAGTATTATGAATTTTTTGGGAGAAAATTATATAGTGTAAAAGAAGACAAGCTAGATGGTCTCTATAGACTCAGTGATACAGCTGTTTCTGTTTTCTGGAGCAAGTTGCAAAGCATTAGAGCTAGCAGAGAGCCTTATTGAGAAGAAGCCTTAAGCTCTAGATTCTCAAATCAGAGTATGAGTGTTAGAGGGAATACCTTATTTCTAAATGGGGTAAATAAATAATTATAGTGGTGACTATGAGCTTTTAGATCTCTTAAAAGAGGACATAACGGAGGATTACTCAACTACTCCGCTCATAGTGACATTTGAAAGCAATCATAAACTAGCTTAAACAGATGAAGTTTATAATCCTTGTAGGTGTATCATTTTAAAAATTAACTATGATTAGAGAGTGGGAGTTGATACCTGACTATAAAGAGTGTAGTGGAACAGATACTAAATTTAGAAAAGAATTTCACAGTTTAATTGGAAGCGAGCTGAGAGGAAGAAGTTCTAGAACTCAAGGAACTTCTATGTCTGTTAAGTATGGAAGAGGAAAAGAAACACACATTCAATAGGTAAATATATTGAAAAGAGCACTATTTATTAACTTTAAAGATGTAAGACAAGCTCTTTCTTTATTAAAGACAAAAAAGAAATACAGGTCTTGGCTCAAAGAGCTCGGTAGAATTAAAGGACAAGATTCTTATCATATATCAGTTAAAATAATTAAGGTTGCTATGGGTTCTGAAGAATTTCTAAGAAAGTAAAAGAATTGAATAGTTCTGAGTTGCACCCTGATTAATAACCTTATAACTCAAAAAGCCTTTTAATGAGATTAATGAATGTAAAAATGATCAATTTATCTTATTTCTTATATATAGATAAAATATTCAGATTGTAAAAGTAAAAGACTCTCTAGAATTAGTTAAGGGCATCTTCATCCAAGAGTCCAAGTCTCAAAAGAAAAATAAACTGAGTTGCTGCTTAGAATTTTATGCAAAATTATAGGAGACAGCAAAGAACATGAGGTCAGATCTGAATAACTTTCAATAAAAATATAAAATGATAAATAAATAAGGCCGACGGCTGTTATCGAAAGAAAATCCTCTTTCATCAGCTTCTTCTTATCATTAATTAAAAAAAAATCATTGTGAAACTTATATTTATCTTAAATGACTATCTAAAACTAAATTCTAAATTATATTAAAAAGAGAGAAAAGTGGATATTAAAAAAATAATTTTATTTGTAATATAACTCTTGAATATTTTTTAATGATAGAAGCATAAAAATGAATTACAATTTTAGGGGGGCCTTTCCTCGACAGTAAAATTTTATAATGTAAAAAAGTAAGAAAAAAATATGTTTATAGGATAATTTTCGCTCCTAAATCTGATTCTTCCAATTATAGAGGTCTATTCGAACATATAAGGTCTCAAATTTTAATCTTAATTCAGTCAGCTAGAGATCAGCTGCACCTAAATAAAATCTATATTTTTAGCTATTTTTTCGCTATTGTAAAATAAAATTAAAGTGCTATTTTTGAAATAGTCCAATATTAATATACATCCAAAATTCAATTCATGATAAATGGGCTAATGCTATAATTTTCCAACTCTAATTCTTTGGGCTTATAGCTGAAGCATGTCATGTATTAAAAAAATATTGGACTATTTCAAAAATAGCACTTTAATTTTATTTTACAATAGCGAAAAAATAGCTAAAAATATAGATTTTATTTAGGTGCAGCTGATCTCTAGCTGACTGAATTAAGATTAAAATTTGAGACCTTATATGTTCGAATAGACCTCTATAATTGGAAGAATCAGATTTAGGAGTGAAAATTATCCTATAAACATATTTTTTTCTTACTTTTTTACATTTTAAAATTTTACTGTCGAGGAAAGGCCCCACCCCCAATTTTATTTTATAATAATAATAATAATAACAACGCATTTTAGACGATCTAGCGTCTGCGTGTTATATGTTAAACTTAGGGAAGTCATACGACCACTCCCGTGTTATCCAGTTAATGATTAATCAACAAAACTCATGTCCATTTCTGTCATCGGTCTTGTCTAGGATCTTGATTCACCTGATGGTGTATCGTTTTCCTACTTCGTTTCTGTGTAGGTTCAAGTCATGTTTCCTCTCGAAGATTTGAATCTTCTTCCGAATATTCTTCCTCCAGAGTGAGATACCTTGTACTAGAGGGTGTTTAAAGGCTTTATAGCTACCGAATTAAGTTTTAAATTAGTGGTAGCTCCTGAAGTCCTGGAATTAAACTTCAGTAACGAAGGAGTTCTTGATCCTAGTAATCCTCGTTTTCGTTTTGTAGTCGGCCCACCGATCTAGTTGTGATGTTACAAAGAGTTTAGCTTGTTCGTAGTTGAACCTTTAAGCGTCAATATAGACTTTGGTTCTATGTATCTTGTTGGGTTTGTTCGTACCAACTGTGTTGTCACCGTTCTAAAGTTGTTTCAATAGTGATTCTTTGTCGGTGTCCTTGAATAACTCTTAAGTTCCGTCATCCAGGTCTTGCCATCTGAATTTCCCGTTAACAGTTGCAAACTGTTGTTTAATTTGTTCTTTATATTTGGCTTGTTGGATTTACTTTTAGTCCAGAATGTCATATGTTCCATCTTTCTTTCTCTTGTAGGTTTCATCCACTTAAGCTTGTTTAAGACTAGTCTTGAGGTCAAATTCAATTTTATCTCCAAATTGTTCATTGAGTTTTCTAATCTAGTTCATATTATCAACTTGGAGTTTGATCTTGTCCTTAATCTTACCCTCAAGATCTTAGAGTTCTTTATCAGTAAGAATGGAATTCTGGTCAGATTTCTGGTCAGGTTGAATACCGGTCTGGTTTTACTATTACCTAGTGTTAGGTTGAGTGTCCTATTTAGTAATGGCGG
Source organism: Tetmemena sp. SeJ-2015 (assembly GCA_027382625.1). Taxonomy (NCBI): domain Eukaryota; phylum Ciliophora; class Spirotrichea; order Sporadotrichida; family Oxytrichidae; genus Tetmemena; species Tetmemena sp. SeJ-2015. The sequence goes on from JAJKFJ010021353.1 coordinate 8,617, forward strand.
CAATGATCCTCTCAAACTGGGTTTCCTTTTTTAACAAAGAGTTTACCATGGAGGATTGGAACTGGTAGGTTGTGATTAAGATTGAGGTAGTTAACTACATTGTGTCCCATTTCATCGCGTCTCTGACTGGTTTGAATTTCTCCGGATTTTTAGATTCCTCAAAAGCTTTCATGGTTATGTGCCATAGTTTAGCAATGATCTCTACCGCAACAAGGAAATGTTTGTGGAGAGAGCCTCTGTCGATCGTAGCTTTGAGTCCCGATAGTTTGTCCTTAGTTTTCATGAAACTACGAGTTATCTAGTCAATGTTCATATGGTCAAGGCTCCGCTTGATCTCTTTGATCTCATTGTTGACATAAAAGTTGGTTTGAGTAAGCTTTCTCATTTGGGCTCCCAGGTTAATGGTTTTAACGTCTACTGATTCAGACGTTTTATTAACCACATCCGCTTTGAAGATTATCGCAGGATGTCTATTGGCTCTGTTATTCCTAGCTTAGAGTCTAGGTTAAGGTGGAGCTTTAAGTTTTAACATCTCTGTTAAGGTTCTCTGTTTGGGTCCCTGCTAGCCACTCTTCGCACTCGCTAGTAAGTTTAATAGGATCCCTATTTAATAATATTAATATATTAATATTTATGAACTTATTAATTATCTTGTTTATGAAATTAGATTAATTATAAATAACAAATAAAGCATTTTGAAGTATAAGTTTTACTAAACTTCAAGAATCTTATCTCTTTACTGATAAGGCTGGACTGCTGGTGGACAAGATGCAGACAACTGGAGAACATCAGGTAGATAATAAGCGCACAAGTGGCGGATATCGTGTAACCATATGGCTTGGTGAGTTGCCAGTTGGCAAAGCCTACCGACCCTGAATTCCATTACCGGAGGCGAGAGCAAGCTGTCTTAGACCTAACTGTTAGACATTTAATCCTTGCATCCAAGATTCTCTAGTGGCAGCAGCTTATGCCCTCAGTCAAGAGGTTGGAACGGCTGGGATTCCTGGCTTTTGACCTTAGCTGCGAGTGGCAAACTTAAGTCCTCTTGCGGCAATGATCCAAGCACAGGCATCAGTAAAATGTCTAGAGAGTACCGAGTAGGCAACAAAGGATATGTGGCTCCATAAGGAGCAAGCTCTTATCTAATAGGGGAGACAATCATATTTAATAACCTCGCTCATTTTAACAGACTTGCCAACTATCTCTCTATTTAATATATAAATCCGCATCAGTAAAGAAAAAATATTATAGTGAGTTATATAGTCTCAGCACTTATGAATCATAGATTCCTTTCTACCGATTATTTACTATATAGCAAAATCACTATCTTCATCATCACCAATCCTCCATAGTATGCTTTTTAATCAAAGATAATTTTTGTAACTAAGAAATTAAAACATCTCTTTGAAATTTTTGAATAAAAATAAGCTAAGAATAATTACGATAACATTAAATATATTATAAAGTATTAAAAGTATGAATAGAGTAACTTTACTTAACTATTAGAGATTTTTATTTTATAAGAAATATTTTCATAGACCTCATCACTTGCATAAAATATAATATTTTTACAAAAATTAATTTTAAGCTATGATAATTTGGAATTAGGACTAAGAAATTAAATTTAAGCGTGTTGATCGCCATATTTTAAAGTTATTAAGTTAATATTACTCAATAATAATATTTTTGACTTCAAGTACTTTGTGATGCTAAAAATTTAAAAATTATTTAAGCTCTTTAACAAAGAAGATTAACCTTAAAGTAAAAGTTTCGCATAGTACAGAGTTATGAGCGACACAAATTTTAATAGTTTTGATGTGAGGGTGAGGAGGAAGAGGTGAAGGAGGATGAAGTGGAAGTGGAAGATGAGGATAGGATAGAAGGAGTAGGAGGAGGTGGAGAAGGAGAAGGAGGATGTTGAGGAGGAGGTGGTGGAGGAAGAGAAGGAGGTGGAGAAGGAGGATGTTAAGGATGAGAAGGATGAGAAGAAGGATGTTGAGGAGGTGGAGGAGATGAATGATTTTGAGAAGGAGGAGAATGTGGAGGAGGATGAGGAGGAAGTGTAGGAGAGAAGGAGGAGGAGGTGGATGAGGTGGAAGAAGAGAAGGAGGAGGAGGTGGAGGGGGAGGTGGTGGAGGAAGAGAAGGAGGAGGAGGGGAATGAGGAGGATGAGGAGGAGGTGTAGGATGAGTGAGAGGAGGAGGTGGAGGTGGAGGATGTTGAGAAGGAGTTGGATGCTGAGGAAGAAGTGGAGGAGGATGATGTTGAGGAGGAGATTGATGAGGTGGTGGATTAAAAGATCGAGGAGTATGAGGAGGAGGAGGAGGAGGAGGATGACGAATAAGAATATACGCTTCATTTCTCTAGATGGAGAGGTGCTAGAATATAGTTAAGGAAATTATTTATATTAAGATAATACTATTGATTTTTCAAAATTTATTTTAAAATACACGAGTAACGATAAGACGTTAAAAAATAATGATAAAAAGCTAATTAAGAGACCTAGGATTATATTGACTTTCAAATTGATAAACTAAAGGTGCATAGTCGTAAATTAACTATAAATAATAATTTTAATAATGTATTATTTAGATGTGAGCATGGACGAGTGAAGGCGTCTATCTTAGTTGCCAAGAATTCGTTTCTGAAAGACAAATATCTTAATATCAAGGATGCGCTAAAAAAGACAATAATGGCATTGAAAATGCATTAGGGTGAGACTCAACCTTCTAGTAAAGGTGTGAAGTGGAATTGGAAAAAATCAAATGCATCAAAAGAGTATCTTGACAGGGCAATCAAAATAGTTTAAAATAGAATGGGAAGTGTGGTCATAAAATAATTAGGAGATTGTATAGATGGCAATCAAAGTAAAGTTTTGTGAAAATTATTGAAGTGCAGTCGAATTAGGGAGCCAGATTCTGCTCACTATCAACGTCAATAGCATAAAAGGAGGAGCAATTCAGTACTCAGCGGAGGAGGCTGTAAATAATAATGGATAGGATGAAAATAGCTAATCTCTGAATTTAAAGAATCAAATTAATCCAATCCTACTAACATAAATGAAAAAAAGGATAATGAATGAATTTAGATTGATAAAGATCACTATCTAAAAAATGACAAGCGAAGAACTTAAAATGCATAAAAAAAGTGCGTTACATATGATAGTTTCACAAAAGATTTTAAAAAGGTCAAAGAGATTAGAGCAATAATCTAGATCAGTCGATGGGGATGAAGATTCTTCAGTGGTATTAGTGATGGGTGTTGAAATTTAAAACTATTCATAATGCGAAGTTATTAAGTATTGCAAAAGGTGCGATAGCTATAACTTAGTAGAAAGTTTAAATTGTGAAACTGCCAGATTTATAATTTTTGTATTAGCTATAAAGGAGAAAATTCATTCAGAAAGTCTCCCTGTTTATATATATATATATAAAATTCTGACTGTTGCTCGTGTATTTTTAAATAAATTATGATAAATCAATAGTATTATCTTAATATAAATTTTTGATTGATATCTAATAAACTTCACTTAGACAACAATCATCCTTTAAAACTAGCAGAAAATTGCAGCTCCTTGCTTATTATTATAATTAATTTATTATCCTTTCACTATATAGCCTGAGTAATTAAGCTCGTGCTAGCTTTAAGAGATAACTTAATTTTATTTCTTTTTTTTCAAAAAAAAGAATATGACTTCAGTAATCAGCAAATATAGATTATTGGATATTTAATTATTTTAACCACTTCTGTTATATCTGAGCTGCCATTCTCAGCTTTTAGTTTTTAAAAAATTGGTATTTGATTATTTAAAGGTTATATATTTGAGAGTTTAAAGCTTTCGAAAATTTTCTGATCACTTATCATAACTAATTGTCATTATCAAAATAGGATGAATATTAATGTTTTATAATGAGTTATTTTTTCTTAAAATTAGCTGCCATTAATTCTTATTGATATAATTGGGGTTTTATACATTGTTTGAAATTTCAAAATGAGAAGCTAGAGTATGTCTAGCTTAAAATAATTTTATTTTTGAAATCTGAAGTCCTTGAATTGCCTCAATCTCAGGTGTGAATTTTCTCTGGTTTAAGATTAACTCTTTTAGCTGTCTATTTTTGATTCCACTCACTGCCCTTTTTATTTGCTGCTAAATCTTAATTTCTTCGTCTTCGATCCCTTCACAAAGCATAGTGAGTACAAGTTGTCGCTAGTGCATTAATTTTTTGGACTTTCCATGATGACTTTGTCCTACACTTACAGCTAAAGAATGGTTAGTTATCCTAAAAATAGAATGATGTAACAAAATGGTATTCTAACTTTAAACTCCTATATTAAAATAAAAATAGGCTTTAAATTACCTCGCTTATTCGCACCAAAGATCTCACCATTTCGCACTATCACTTCGTCAGTTCGCTCAAATTGGAAAGAAATAAGTTTACAACTGCATTCATCAAAATTCATGCATTAAAGAAGTTATATAAAATTCTTAAATCTAATATGTTGTCAAAACGCCTTCTAAATACTAAAGAAGACAATTTAGAGCTAATTATCTCAATTGTCTAATAAATATATATAATAACCATTATTAGCTGGTGGAATAACTTTGGAGGAGAGCTCAGCTTTCATAACATCTTGAGTCATATCGAGTAGTAAATTCAAGGATGTGCCCTCTTAAGAAACAAGAGGCAACTATAAAATATATAGAGTACACATCCTATCGATGATCTCCTCTCTGGACAAGGCCTCTATCACATTTGTAATCCATACAGCAGGCTTTATAAATTCGTAATTCAGCTGTTGTCCTCGACAATAAAAATAATATAGCCCATCAAGTAAAAATCTAAGGAAGTCTTCAATAATTAATTTGAAAGAAATAGGAGTATGACGCCTATGTGCCACTTCTAATTCATGTATTTATTGCACAATCTTTATCATTTGCTTTATAATGTTAAGTAGTTTAAGCCTACAAAGACCACTTTTCACAAATCTTCCCACGCTTTAGTTAAATCTCTAATAATGAATGAGTATCCCTTCATTATTATTATATTCTTATAATTTCTAAACATTTTTGCTATGCCTCTACTTTGAATCCATGCCAGAGTCCATTAACTACAACTCCATCTTTTTAAAAAGTATCTTTTGGATAACTCAAATCTCCCAATCTATTCAGGTCTATGATAAAGGATTAGCCTTCCTTATTTGAAAAGACTTTGAAGGAAAGTACTTATCTCTGGGATTATAATATATGAAAAATCAAAAGATTAAAGTAGTCTTTCTACTTCGTAAGCAAGCTGATTCTATTTTGGAAAAATTCCTTTGCTAGAGTAATTCTGAATAGTTTGTGTCATTTATTTTAATGAAGACTTTTAAATAGTATCATTGGCCACCTCTTTCTCTTGAGAAGCTTATTAGAAATTTATAGTACACTATTAATAGATAGAATCCTGGATCTGTACATCTGTATCCTGAAATATCTTATCGATAGTCTATAGTAATGGTTTTATTTGCACCTTTACTTACAAACTTGCTATTGCCAGAGCTCATCTACGATCTTTGTGAATGAAATCTCAAATGATACTTGAGTGAATCTCAAGCTTTGAACCAAGACTCCTCTTTAAAAATCATTCATTTGCACTAGCATTTGATCTTCTGTTAAGAATATAGACCTTTAGCTCTCTAGTGTATCCTTAATGTCTTTTAAGATCAACTTTTCTCAATATTTTATTGCAATGATTACATAAGGACAAAACTCTAGACTTAGGCAAAGATGCACTCCTCTTTTTACATATTGCTTGTCTCCATTTAATTAGCCAATCATTAAACCTGGGTTTTCCTTTAACTTTCGTCTAGCAATCTTTATCATCATCACCATGCATAATTTTGCTGCTTTTTGTTATTGATTGCTCAAAGGAGCTTGAAAACTAGGAATCAGAGTTATAGGAATACTTCATCAGAATTAAAATTTACTGGGTAAAAATTTTAATAGAATCAATAAAGGCTTATATATATAGTAATAGTTTTATTAAGCTCTTAACTTAAGAGAAAGCCAACAAGAAGCTATATATGATTTTTTTAAAAATTTATATCGAGCGTATATTAAGCGTATAGTGAGTGTATAGCTGACCGAAGAGGCACCTAATAAGTGCAAGATAACTGGAGCACAAGGTCAGCTCAACGCCAGATCTTCACTCATACTTAAAATATAAATTTAAACTTTTATATAGAGGCAATATCATTAGATGATCGTTTATTCATTTTCAGAAATAAAAAAAGTGATTAGTTAATGCTTACCTTTATTTATAATTTATAATTATTTTATGATGATATTAAAATAAAATGGGTTAGATATTGTAGTTGAGTATTACGCGAAGCCGGAGAGCAAGTATAACAACTCAGACTAAAGTTAAAGAATAATATTATCCAGGAGAAATACTTCGGTCAAAGTTCAATTGCCAAGACAAGAAACTAGGAGCTATAAATATAATTTTCATTATTTAAGTTATATGATAAAAAATTTGTGAAAGATGAATGGAAATTAAGATCTCTTAAAGAATCACTTGATTATACAAACATTTTGGAAATTGCTACTTCATTACTGCGCACTCTATCACTGAATTAGCTAAATCTTGCATGGTATGATGAAAGTTTGAATAATTTTGTGTTTCTTACAACCTCAGATAAACTATTCGTATTTCAATCATTTAAATGATCTATAGAGGTGTTATACCTCCCATCATTAAAGAAAACAAATTTGAGATTCTAAAAGATAACCTTTTCAGACTAAACGTCCTTTTTCGAGCAGTGGATATACAATCATCAATTTTCTTAACACCCTGGACTCTCACTTCATTCATCTTTGAAAAAATCAAAGATGATTAAGAAGTGCTAAATTATCTAATTTATTACTAAGAAGTTGGGTGATGCCAGAGAGATAATATTTTTTCTTAGTGCTCTCAAACACAAAAGAGCTTCAAAGATTAATATTCAAGCAATCTATTCTTCGAAGCGCAAGCTAAGCAGAGGAAGAAAATATGGAAAATATTTAGATTAGTAAAGATATGCAAAGGGCACTAGAAGCTATGCCTTTTAATTCGAGTAACTTAATGATTAATCATTTTGAATAGAGAAGAAGGGAAGAGTGTTGTCAATGGATCTTATTTCAAGGAATGAGATAACAATAGAAAAGAAAGCACTATGACATCTCTACCACTTATTAAGACTACATTTCTGAGGGAATGAAGATTAGAGGTAACTCAATCCTTTTAGGATAGACAGATAATGATCTTATGCAAATATTAAGATCTTCCCCTGTCAACAGACAAATTAATTGATAATCAAAACCCCATAATATGATAAGAAAGTGAAAATAAGTTGTGTATAATTAATTTCTTTATTAATACTTATAATCATGCGAGTCAAACGCGAAATTACTCAAAAATAACTACATGATCCATCCT
>JAJKFJ010021354.1:0-15071 GCA_027382625.1 Tetmemena sp. SeJ-2015
CCCCGAATCGCACTTAGTAGTAGTCAATACGCTATTTGAGACTCATGTGTGCCGTCTCGAGCAGGTGCTTGGCATTGGTGATGAGCGCCTCGATCTCACTGGGGATCTTTCGCACGCTTTTTCAGTTTGATCTCCTGGATTCATAAATGAAGTCGTTGCGGCGCCACCTCTGAACGATCATCGCGACAGTGCTGGCCTTGATGCCCGTGATTTTGGCCACTTGATTGTAGCTGAGCAGGATGTTATGGTCATGGCAGAGGGTCCCGTAGCGCAGCATGATTGCAAGTAACTGCTGATCGGTGGTGTGCGTGGCCCTGATTCTCAGCTTCGGTGGACTCTACCTCTTCGGTTGGACGATAGGACTCGGACTGCCCATGCTAATCAGATAGGGTATGAGGTCTTGGTCCGGTATGTGACGTGCAGGTCCCGCCATGTAGTTGAAGTGATCATGATCTTTGAGGAACTCGGGAAGCTTCCGCTTGCGTTTTCGGCTATCTTGAGTGGAGTTCATTAGTTAGGATATTTCACACCTCTCGATTAATTAATTAGCGGAAATGATTACCCTCTCAATGCTGTTATAAACCAACTATTAGTTCTCTATGCTTGCGCGAATCCACTCTCAACTCTCTGAATGACAGACTGGTCGAATCTCCACTGCTTCAGAGGCAAGAGTTCAGACCTGAAGTTGCTCTCGTCAATACTTATGATCAGTGCATCATCTGCAAAGAACTGTGCTAGCATTCTACTCGCCCACGGTCTTTTCTCATTGAAAGATGGATCTCTATGCTTAGGGTTGGCTTTAGAAGTCTTGCCGAACTTGAGATAGAAGCTTGACTTCAAGATTCTGATAACGCTCGCTGGGCTTGGCACGTGCAAGTCTCTAAGCTCTGCTTGAGCTCCTCGAGCTCTACAATGATCTTCTTCGCGTTCATGTGATAGATGCCCAGCTTCTCAATGACAATTGTGATTGCTCTTATCAAGAGGGGATTGCTTCTCAAAGGTGGAGGTGGCTACTTCTTGATTTATTTTGCCTTAACCTCTTTTCCCTTGACCCTAACCTGAATACTTAAAGCGAGGTCCTTGGAATGATTCTGGTTTATAGGTCTATTAGAGATTGAGGGGGCAAAAACTTCCACGAATTAATTAATTAGTATTAGAATCGAAGATTTTAAAGAGGCTGCGCGATTAAAAAAACTACTCGGAACTCTCTGAGCTGTCAAGATGTTATTACTTCGACATTTTTTTGAACCCTGTATGGCACATTCCCTACTAAAACTTCATAGCCTATCTGATTAGTATGTACAGTCCCAGCTTATCAACAAACTGAAGAGAGGCATTAGATAAAAATGATAATCTGAATCACTTTGTTGATGAACCAGCAGTTATTTGTAAGAGACGTTGAGTAATGACCAAATTATACAGCTCATCTACTTTCAAGGCTAGTAATTATCGTCTCGAGTTGGTGCAGTAAAGACTTCATTTTCGAATTGAGGAGATCTAACTACAGAGGCCAGCTAAAGATCATTTGAATTGACTACTACTAAGTGCAATTCGGAGCATTCATAGTCTGTCCGATGAATTTGGCCATACTATTCCATCCTAAGCAAGTATACTTCCTGTATGGCTGCTATTCATGTATACATAAGGCCAAAAGACAGAGGGCTCTCTTAAAGAGACAGTAGTCGTTCTCCATGAGATTTTGAAGATTACAGGCCGCGAGATCATCAATATAGACTAGTAAAGGTTCAAGAGGTAGCTGACCATTATGAAGGCATGGGTCAAGCGCTCCATGAGAATCACAGTACCAAACTGCAAAGTCAGCACAGCCACCTTTATTGGAGTAGCAATCACAAACAAGTGTGTGATGGTCCACAACTTCATCTTCTCGAGCAGCCACATCTTCGGGCACATCACCTCATTCTGTCAGGCCTCCTCCAGCATGCTACCACCAAAAACACCATAGTCAGGGACCTCTTAACTGATGGCATACGTTACAGTATCTACCTCCATTAAGCTGTGTCGGGTACCCCATTCAAAACCCCAAAACCCCATATTATGATAAGAAAGTGAAAATAAGTTGTGTATAATTAATTTCTTTATTAATACTTATAATAATGCTAAATTTTAACCTTAAACAGGCAATCTTAAGTCTTCTAGGAAGGTGACCTTGACGCCTTTATCATATTCTCTGAATTTTATACGCACTTTCTTATCATGTTAAGGGATTTGGTGCTTTGATTCCCGAAATAGGAATTCTCTCAATTATCTATTTATTGATCGAGAAGTCCCAAACAAGATGAATACTTTCTTCCGCTTTGCAGCTGCCAATCCTTGTGCTACGTGTGGGAAATTCATCCAGACCATATCTTATTTGAGTCACTATGACACCTTGTATTGCTTTTTTGAACGGGGACTCCTTCTCCAGCTCACCAACGAGATTGTCCATCGCGGAGGCAAGTTCCTTTTATCATCACTCTTGCCAGGAGCCTCGTTAATTCTCAGAAAAGAGAAGATGGGGAATGTGGAGTAGGTCTCCTCAGTACGATAGTAAGATGAGAAAGATTGATTCCTTTGCAAGAGGGCTAGCTGCACATCTTTACTAGCTCGTTATCAATAAACTCATCCTGTCTAAGGTTATCTAAAAGATGCGCTGCTGAGGGAGTACGCTTATAGCAATGCTTTAGAAGAAAAAGAAGTCAGTTTGAAGCTAAACTAGTAATTAACAACTCTAGCCTATGAAGTTAAGTAAACTACAAAATCATTCTTCATTTGCTTCTGCCCTCTTTTGAATCTTAGGTTCTTCCTTGGCACTTGATCTGTCCGATATCACAGTCTGGACAGCAATTGGCTGAGGTAACTCTCTTTTTTTAGGCAGGAAATAACCCAGAGACTCATCTTTTCTTAGGCAGCTAGGATTCTTCCAGAACAAAGCGTGTGAATTGAACTCACTGATATCCAGAGAATCCTAAGTGAGAATGCTGTAGCTCTTTTCTGCTTGAGCAACAGCTCTCTTAGCATAAGCTGAGCTTCGACTGGGAGATCTAAGCTTCTGCTTGTTCATCTAAAAAATTAGTTTACAGGAAAGCTACTGCTTAGCAGTTTGGATATACTTCTAATCACAAAGGATATCTTTGAGTTCTTCTCATGGCTCTACAAGTTGTGTTTAAGGACTGTTGCACTTGCGAGCTGCATCTTGGTATTTAATAGAGTTGAATGAAACAGTAGGAGCAAGCTTACTTTCCAGATTCTGAGTTTGTATTTGTCATACTTTTACTATCTAAATTTGATAATTATATAGGGTCTGGATCCTAAAGCTCGGGCAGAGAATGCAGTTAATGAAAGAAGAAGCTTGCAATTGTCTTAGGTGATCTTTCTATAATCCTAGAGTAAAGCAACAGCTCTAGAATGAGTACGACCAAAAGAGAAGATTCATATACTTCACAAAATTTTAAAGTACAGATTTCTGTGTCCGACCAATATGGCCACCTAGTAAGAGTCATTAGGATTATGGACCCTCAGCTTGGCATTTTTATCTATATAAAAGCATTTGCAGAAATATTCAAGATGACGTCGTCTAATAGCAGAGAAATGTAAGACTTTGAAGCAGCATACTAGCTGGGGCTAGCTTCAGCTCACTGATTTAATAGAAACTATTCTAATATTCTTTTATAAATACTTAAAAACACTTTAGTCTAGATGCGAGCAATGCTCATGGTAAGCTTTATGTTTCCTTAAAAAAACATTTAGGCATTGAAATATAATATAAATTTTTAATTGTTGGTCAATTTCAGCTAATGGAAGATGATTTGCATCAGAAATATAGTTTATTTATTTTTCAGCAAATAATTCCGCGATCAACGGAGATGAAGAGAGATGTCCAGACTTCCTTAACGATTTTATATATCATTAATAATAAAATTACAGTCAATATGCTAGTTCCAAGATTCTCTTAATTATCTTTAAATTTTAGAACATTATAAGTCTAGCGCAGCCATACTGCTACTTAGAACAAATTAAAACTTTTAAATATTAATATACATTAAAAAGATAAAAGCAGTCTTCGAAATCTAACTGTAAAATTAATTATTTGCAACATTTCTGTGTTACTATGATGAACCCAGCAAACTCTGGACAAAATATTAAGCACTAAAGTAATTCATTTACCTGTTTTATAATTATATTCAAGGGAGCAAGGTCTCTCATGCCCTCCTTGAATTATCAATAAATATTAAATTTCATTATTTGTAATAGATTGATTATTTTGATTCTTTTTTATAAAATGTTTAAACAACAATCATGACTTTGAGAATGTGGATAACAATTATTAAATTAAAACACGCTTAATAAAAAAATAATTGTTCATAAATTTATTAAAATCATAATGAGATAATTTAGGAAATGATTAAGTAATTTTAATCTATTTTCTTTAAATAATTATTTTTTGTTTGCATCAATTTGATATTTTCATTAAAAAAATTCTTACCCACCTAATTTTAATATCCTAGTTTAAATTAACTTAATCCTTATTTTTAAGAGGCAAGAGGGCTGAACCTTGGTCGATATTGATTTAATTCTCTATCTTAACCAACTATAATTCTTAAATAGAAAGTAATATATTATTTTCTTATTTTGCAGAGACCTAATAGAGCAGAAGCAGTTCCAAAGCACGACAATACTATGATGATTTTTAAAATGAAGGAAGAATAATCAATACCTCTAATCATAAATTTCCTTACTTCAGCTTCAATCAAAGGCTTGATTATATGTAATTATCTTCTTATAAGACTTAATAGATTTATCTTTAGTAATTGAAACAATTATTTTAATCATCACTGACTGAGTTTAAATAACTGCACTGATAAAAATAGAAATTTATAAATCGATTTAACCTTTTTATTTCTTACACTCAAATTTTCTCATCTTACTCAATAACTTGAATTAATTTAAACTATACAAGTATGGTTCTTACCATATCTTAAATATCTTAAAGTTATAGAATTCATTGAGAATTATAATTTAAATAGTTTATAATGGTATGATTATTTCAAAGATTATAGGCAATTATTATGAAATTAAACTAAATTCAGCTAGAGATATTCTAGAACGCCTTACACTTTATATAAATATTTTTCTTAGATATAACTTAACTATGCATAGTTCCTGTCCAGGTCCAACAGTCAGTAAAGAATAAATTTTTGAATCCTTTAGTCTCAACAATGAACAGATTTATTTGACATAATCAATAATTAGTTAAGCAGTCTGCAATTATGAGGCCTAAGATGCATAATCCTTTCTTGTAAGGGCCATTAAACCTCTCCACAGAGTAGAAGTCAGAAATGTACAACTACACATTTAAACATGGTTTGAATAAGTTTAACTATTTATAATAAAGCATGGATTCTAATGGGCGCATTGACTCATCATCACAGAACCGAGAAAGCCCATCTTAATAAATTATTATTTTCCTATAGAATAACTCACAACCAAAAGACCTCAGGGAACAAAATATATTTTTAACAGAGTTTAAATTTTAATTCCATTTATGAATTTCTTAAAATTTTGAAGCAGGCAAAGATTCAGAAGATCCTTTCTAAGGATATTGTTGATAATGAGACTCAGAAGTTTTCCTCTTTCAGTGAAGCCACCTAAAGGATTAATGGTTCAAGCTTAGTTATCTAAACCTTTATTAAAAGTCAATTTAGTTTAATCCTTGCTTCATTATTTAAGCTTCCGCTATTCCAGATGGCCTTCATAGTAATCAAAATTTTTTTATACTTTCATGTCATCAAAGGTGATAGCCAGGAAGTAATTACTTCATCTATTATTTTGGATGATGGTCTGCGTTTGAGTGAAATTGATTTGTCTCAACTATATATTAAATAAAAAGAAATATAATGTAACTTATGAATAAATATTTTCTCAACCGAGCGTATTTCAAGCCAATGAGAAACCTTTCAGCTGTGAAGAGAATTCATCTATCGTTGCTTTACTCAGAGAAATAAGTTAAACTTATTAATTTCTAATAAAATACTTTATGAGTAGTCTGATCGGTATATCTTCGATGATCCCTGTTTGAACAATAACTCCACGAACAATCAGAATGTACTCAAAATTTCTATTTTTAAAGGACTTAAAAGCAAATAAGTGACTATCCTATATTTACATTATGCTTTACATTTATAATCAAGATCAAAGTGTAGAAATAGACAAGGAACCTTTAGCTCACTCCCCTTTTAATTTGTAGATTTTTATTGAGATCAACTCTACAGGATGGTCTCGTGTCTACGATCAAGATTGATCAAAGTTCTGATGAAGCTTCTTAGGCTCCAGCCACCTTCAAACCATATGAAATGTTTATTAACTAAAATAAATTGATACTATAAATTAGCAACAGCAGCAGCAGCAGCATTCTCCAATCAAAGAAATGATCGGCAAAAAGTTCTCTCACCACGAAAGAGCAGACAGGTCAATCGTAGAGAGAGGAAAGAAAAATAAATATATTTCTATTTAAGTAATTATCTTAAGTTTTTATAAAGCAGAAGAAAGCCGCAAGCAAAAGTGCATGCAGAGACCCTAACTTATAATAGCATACATTATAAAATGCAATTTAATCTAGTTATAAATTTTAGATTTACCTCAAGATGTTACTACGGACTAAGTGATGCATCTACGTTAATAATAAGCAGCCTAGTGAATCATGTGATGTTAAAATGAAGGAAGAGAAAACTATTCTTACAATTCAAATTAACAGTATCTTTAATATAAAAGGATGGAAATGTCAATGGATGCTTCCTAGAAGAATCACATCCCCAAAGCAGAAGGAGGCATATCCTAAATTATAGAATATTTACACACTCAAACAAGAATAAGTTGAAGTAGTGGATAAAAAAAAATCCTACATTCAACTAGAAATCAAAATTTTAGCTGATCTAATGTTCAGCATGTACTTCATCTGAGAAAGAAAAAAGATGAATGAACTGACCTTCTTTGATACTTTGCGGTTTGGATTTAAAAAAAGCTTCAGAAGGTATTTGTCTCCCTTTAATCTACTGATGGGCACCACTGACTGAGTAAGTAAATATGAATAGCAAAACAAATAATAAGGAGTATAAAAAGAAGTAGATTATCAAATTGAGAATTTGAATTTAAAATAAAAAGATAAGGAGATTGTTTCAAATATTACCAGTAGAATTTCAACTCAAACACATCGGGAGATAAGCTTATTTTTTTCTAAATTCTCATTTTTCTTTTAATACGCCTATTATACAAAGGTTTATATATGGATGATAAACATTTTTTTCTTCAAGAATTTAAGAGATTTATATTATAGATTATTTGCATGACGTTGTGGCTGATCAGGGTGAAAACTTTGAAAATAATTAGTTTTCATTTTTATACTAACATTCTTCTCAAAATCTGATATTATTATTCCAAGATATTTGATGATAACGAAGAAATGGGATCGATCAGTGCTCTGCTCAATTAATTGAAAATGTAGGATTCAATCTAAGACTAGCTTTAAAAAGACTTAGAATCCTTTCTCTTATTTTAGTAATGAAAAGATCACAGCACCAGTATATTGGCTCTGAGGAAGATTCAGATCAAAACCAAGATAGGCAGTCTTAAGAATAACCATATATATTATGTAAACCTGAGCTTATATTTATAAAAGTTCGAACTCGTTTCTTACAAATAGTTAAATGGCCTCTAAAGGTTTGACTTCCTTATCTCGCGAAGTTTAAAGCATGTTTTAATCAACCTTCTGTCAACATTTGTGCTCTCTAAATAAAAATTACTATTAAGCCCTTCTGTTAGATCTAACGTTAATGGATTTTCATTAGCTAGCCAACCCTCAAATGCTCACGAATCCATATTTAGAATTTAAGGGAACAAGATATTTAGTCCTTGGTGACTCTAACGTCTTTTTTGATGGGGATTCTTTTGGAAATTAGAACCATCCAGGCAAAACTAATCATGTTAATATAGTGGATAACTAGAGGCAGGCAAAATAGAATTAAAAATCATTAATTAAATCCTGCTTCCTCAACCAGTGTTAATTAAGAAAATTTTTGTTATAGTAGCATGAGAAAGAATCAAGACTTTCATTTGTTATTAACCTGAAAGGAAGTTGGAGGATTGAACTAAATGACTGAAAACAGTAGATTGAACAATTTGGATAATAAAATTTTGTTTAAATAATGGTATTTTGTAGGGAAAAAATATAAAAAAGATAGATTAATAATTTTTTGTTTAGCTCAGAGGTCTAGATGATAATTTATCAGAAGCTTATGAGCATCATATATTTAAAATACAATGATATTTATACTCATTCCAGTTTACTTAAAATTTCGCATTTTGACTTGAAAACGATTGAGGAGGAAAAGAAGAAGCCTACTCGATCAGTAAAAATTAATTCTATTATTTATAAATCAGAGGAGGAATGGAAAAAAGGATCAGCACAAATCAAGGAAGGTGCTAATCCAAAACACTCTAGTGTCTAAGGAACTAAACCTCCCCTAGAGGAGGAAAAAGTCGCATCAAGATCCATCCAAACTCACTCCCTGCAACTGAATTCAGAAGGTTGAACAAAGATAGATCAACTAGGACAAATTAAACTAAAAATTTTACCACCTTCAACCCCTATCGAGCAAGGAATGAAAGATTACGTTAGACACAGGAACAGAGTATTGAGTTTAACTAACCTTAGCAACAAAATAATTCATTATAGAAAAAAGTTAAAATGAGCTTTAAACAAAAAGAGGCAAGAATATATCATGTTGGTCTAACCATGAAAGTAGAACATTTAAATAGAAGCCTGAAGAAAAAAGTTAAGATGCAGAGACAGAAAAAGTAGAAGGATAAATAGCAACTATTATGATGATCTCCTCGAGAAATATTTAATTTTTTATTTATATTATTTTAATCAATGAAATCCCTTCAAGCCTAGGGGCATTTCTTTGAAATGGAGAGTATGTGCTCAATGCTAGCAAACTCTAACTGTCTATGATGTTCCTCTTATTCTTGCATGTGGGCACAAGGCCCATTCTGCCTGTGTCAAACACCTTTTCAATGTTATGTATCCTCAAGATGGGAATTTGGTTATCGATTCATCCACAGACAAACAACTCACAGCATATTTAAAAACTTGATTATAATATAAATTATCTTGAAGAGAACGACTCGTCTCCCAGAAGTGACACTTAATAAGCAATCGCTAGTCACTCTACATTAGCTCCTAGGATTGAACTGGTCTTAGATTTAATTATACTAAATTAAAGGAGGTGCAACAGTGTAGGCAGACAACTAAAGAGCCCACTCAAACAATTATAATTTTCTCTTAATTTCTTATTAAGGTTTATTAGTTATTTACCTACAAATTATTTATTTGCGATCTTGAAAAGTTTAGCTAATTTTAAACATATACAGATTTTCACAATAAATTCTTAAATCATTAATAAATAATTATTATTTGCTTTAATTATTGCTGATTATTATATTGCTTTATAAATGTGGAAAAGGAGATTATATTGTTGGAAGACTTAAACAGTAGAAAAGGATTTTATATAATTTATAAAAAAATGAATTCGTAACCTCAAGAAACAATATATTATTACAGTATGAATTTATTTAAATTAGTTTTTGTTTAAAATAATAAACTTTCAACTATTAAGGCAATTGAAAACGCAAATTCACCCCCTATCTGCTGCTTGATCAATAGCTTATCAAAAATAATATGAGTTTCCTCTAAAACCATCGCCTCAGTATCTCATATTACAGAGATAAAGCACTCTTCAAATTCTTTATTATCAAACTTTAAATAATTTGAGTTTCTTATAGTTCTTGACTGAGATCTCAGAGTTGAAAGGATATAAAGTTCTTAGAATTCTATGCTGAATCAATTGGCATGAAAATTATTAAAATCTGAATCAATTTAACAGTCAAGATTTTATCCATTTTAATTCTTTTATTAATTAATTTGATTTTTCATTAATTCTCAGCAATAATCTTTCAAGGACAGATCCTTGAATAGAGTCAACCTCGAGAACTAATTACTCACTTAGATATTGCTTATTTAACTCCCTAAAATGAAGGATCTCTGTCTCTCGGCTTTGTTATTACTAAAGAAAAAGCAAGTGGTGACGGCTTTATGTCATTTTAGAAATTGATATATTTATTTGATATAGCGTGGAAGTTATGTACTAGACAAAGAGCAGATTCAAAACTAATATCTTGTCAAATATACCTTTATATCATTAATTTGTCTGTAAAATTATTTTATCAGACCAAAAAGAAAACTAGGAGCAGGAAACCCTAGTTAAGAAAAATCGAAACTTACAGAGATGTTATAGCGAAGGCTGCTCTTCTACTTTCCCTTTTTACGCACTAACTACAGTGCTTTTTATTGCAGCAATAATTACAAACTTTCATAAGATTTAATGTTATTAGGAGTTAAAATTTGATTTGATGTAAACTTTATAATAAGGACAAGTTATTCCAAAGCTAGTTTGCAAAAATTGTACTAAAGACAGCGAGTGCAAGAAAAGAGTACAAAAGATTAAAACTACGTGTCTGAACGACGATATGAATTATATTTTTATAAAGAAGTCATTCAGCGTATAACAAATCTAGAAATGATGGATTAGTAGGAGATGGCGATATAAAATTATGAAAGCTTGAACTTATTATTAATTTGATTGCTACTTTAAGCAATCAAGATGTAAGCTCATGCAGCTGCCTATGAGCGAACCAAGTGCAGCAACCTGGCAGTTATAAAATGGAAGGCACTGCAGCTGGTAAGCAGACTCTGACAAGGTAATAAACTACTCTAAATGCTTATCAGGAACCAGCTGATATGACGGCTCCCACTGATAAAAACCATTATAACTGGCTTTCTTGTTCTCGGCGGTCAGCCTTAAGCGCAATATACGCAATATTTTATTTTAAGTTGTTTATTTTAGAAATAAGATGTTTATTCAAAATTAAATGTTGAACTCATTTAGCAAGGATTCAAAATCCCCCAAAATTAATTTATAGTTCTGGACCTCGCTAGCTGGAAAATCCAACCTTCTGCTTAATTTTAGAGTGAGATAGATAAATAGAGTGCTGTTAGCTAAAATCTCGACTCGCTCGGTAGAATTATGGCGATCTGGCTAAATAATATCGATAGTAGATTTAAGTAGTTAGATAATTTAAGTTAAACATTGAAAAATGAAAGGGTAAGATCCTGATTTCAAAGTTCTGCTTCTGATTTTGACTTTGATCTGTTCACACAAATTCAAACCTGTTGTCTGGAGCCATCTCTTGATAATTAGCACCCAGAGCTTGCTACATGTTGCAGTCATTCTCTAGAGCACCCCAGCCACAAAACTGAGATAGATTTTTTCTGTCAAGTTAGACGGAGTCAATTTACTTTCTAGTAGTTGCATCCTTCCTACTTTGAGAAAGCTATTTGCCAATGTCACAGGGTTTGAGGAAAGCAAGCACTCTTCCAGCAGAAAACAGAGCGATTCAAGTCAACTACGAGGGAAATCTAGCGTGGGGCATGGTCTCTATCTGGAAATAGTTGAGCCGCTCAGTAGAAGCAGTCGAAGCTAAATTGCAAGCATATGCAGAAACTACTGAGGGAGATGGGGTTAGAGAGTACGAGTGGCAAGAGAAGCAGAGCAAGGATTTGGGCAAAGTGTCTAGCTCCTAGTGAAGTTGGGCCGAGAGTTGCAGCTTTGAACTCCTGCTAGGGGCTGAATTAAAGACGGAACAAGGCCAGGTAGTCTAAAGTAGAGGTTTTGGGTTTTGTCTTCAAGTTTCCCAACTCGGGGGTCTAGCTGTGTGGACGCTCTCCTGATGTTCTATCAAGATTCTAACCAGAGATGGATTTTCTCGCTAGAGTGGGATTAGACACTCTTGTAAGCTCATCCTCTGTGTAACAAGTTCTGGGGCTTTATATCACTAGAATGATCGAAGTGAAGAGGATGAGCAGCTGAACGCCTATGCTGGTAATGGAGTATACTCAAAAGATCTAGAGAGTTCTTCAGCACGACCCATCAATGAAAGACAGATAAGTACCTGCCCTTCTTCACCCTCAGAGCTGTGCAGCTCGCGCATTAGATTGACGTGTGCCACTACGACATCAAGCCGCAAAACATTCTCTTGAACAAGGTCCCTTTCCCTTCTTAGGAGACTGGGGATAATCTGGCTAACTATTTAGGAGGTACGCGCTACTATGAAACTCCTGAGATCTATGCTCCTCCCTTCTGGGCGTCGCCTCTATAAGAAGATTGCTCTGGGAACTGGGCATCACTCTCTACAGACTACTAGAAGGAAACCCTTGGACCCCGAGTTTCTCGCAGAAGATCAAAGAAATGAGAAGGTGGGTTCGCAACTGCGAGAGTCTAAGAGGCAAAGGGCATCATGAATGTTGTGAGCAGGCTACTGTACTGACCCCGCCCAAAAGAGCAAGCTCTCGGAAGCTTGAACAATCCCCACTTTGCTGGGAAACTCCCGCACTATCAATAAGTTCATCGACATCAAAACTATGTCGAGCTCGCCTCTTACTCAGAGAAGTAATCCTGCTGAATAATCTCTGCTTGAAAATAGTTTGCTATAAGTTTAAGTCATTCCGTACTCTAAGTTAACTTCCCTAACTATTCTCTAACATCAGTGTCAATGCCCAAAAGCTTCACTTCAATCTTTATCTTCATTTTTCTTTTCATCTCTCTGCTCTATTCTATCACTCACTCCTATTTCTAGCAGCGGAAGAGCTGGTCACAGTCAAACCCCAGAGGCAGAGTGCTGATATTGGTAGGACAACCCTGCGCCCCTGAGGAAAAATCGGGAGCAAGGGGGCTGTGGGGGATCAAACTGGGAACCCTTTCCGTAGAGAACGAATAAAGTTTTTATATTTAAATCCCTCTTATACTAGAAAAAACATGCCTAGCTGATTTCGGGACGAATAAACCCTCTGGTAGCAAGAGGAGACTTAGACAAGTTACTCAGACCTTGGAACTAATAACTACTCTATATTAATCTAGCAAATCTTTATTATAGGCAGATTAGTCTAATCCTATCTGTCGATACGTGATTTTAGCTAACTACACTTTAAATTATCTATCTAACTCTAAAATTAAGGGTCTCACTGGATTTTTAGCTTGCGAGGTCCTAATCTATCAATCGAAACTGGGAAGATTTTATTACTTTTGCTGATTACTTTTAAATTAATTTTAACTTCACCCCTGATTTCTACAATAAATTATAGAAAAAATTTTATTATGTATAAAGTTTAATTTTATAAAAATAAATTAAAAATTAAGAATTTGATTTAAAGGAAACCGTTAAATAGATTTAAAAAATGCAATTATGAATATTTATTAATGAATTTTTTTTAATTTAAAAAAATTTGTTTTTAAAAAAAATTTTTTTTAAAATTTTTTTTAATATTTTAAAATTTTTTAAAAATTTAAAATTAAAATTTAAAAAATAAACCGGCACTAGGCACCGGTTGCCCTTTCCCTGAAGGCTTTCTGGTTTTGGGAATTTCCCTTGGTTGGGGGGTGAGTGCTTAAAAGAGGCAAGGGGGTAATGGGCAAACCCTGGGGAAGGTGGTTTAGCTGCTCACGGAGAGATAAATAAAAAGGGGAGTGGTTCCCATTTTACCCTTTCCCAAATTTCCCTTTTAGGGGTGGAGGGACGAGATCAAAGGGCAAACACTCAGTCATGCAGGGGACAGCGAACCAAAGCTACGGAGAAACGACTTGCTTCCCCGGGCCGAAGCTACCGGATTTTTTTTTTCCTTTTTGGTTTTTTTGGATGGTCTTCAAAGGGGGGGGTTCTGCTCAGAGTGTGAGGTGGCGGGGGTTGACGTGTTTAATATCCCTATTGGCTGGTAGTTTGTGGGGTCAATAAGTGCGTACAGCAATATCATTGACCCCGGGCCCTTTATTTATCCCGGGGGCCCCTTTAATTCCTTAATTATTATTTTATAATTAAATTAATTGAAAATAAAATTTTAATTTTTAAAAAAGATGTTTAAAGAAGTTTTTTAATTTTTATTTAATCAGTTTATTAATGATTGAATTTTAACTACTTTTACTTATAATTTTGCTTAATTATTCCTTCAAAGTTTATAAAATGGAAAGTTTGCCTCCTACTAATCATTAATGCATAGATAAAAAAAAAAATATTTTTTAAGGGTTTACCTTTCAATAACTATTTTTTTTTAAAATGAAAGCTATTCATCATATTTAATTTTATTTCTCTTATAATATTATTCAAATTAATAATTAGTTGCGAAATGCCTCTAATTTTTTTCAAATTTTTTTTTTTTAAAATTTAAAAAATTTTAACCATTTTATAAAAAAAATTAAAATTTTAAAATTATTTCATTATGATACTCCTTTAATTATAATATGGGTCTGCAATTCATACATTATGATTGGAGATGTAAATGATGAGTTATAGATGTATTTGGCTCGGCTTCAAATATGTTAGCCGAAATCAGAAGATTGTGTCAGAAGTAACTTCCTTATTATGACCTACAAAATAAACAAAAATAAAAGTTTCTTAGAATTTCATGCTAATTCTATTGATGATAATTGCAAGCCAAAATATAAACTTTCGTGATTATTTTTAATTAAATATTAATTTAATTTTCTTTTTTTATCATTAAATTCTCCACTAAATTTAAGATTAATTTTTAAGAATTTTTAAAAATTTTAATTTTAAATATTTTTAAATTTTTTTTTAATCATTTTTTTATTTATTTAAAAATAATTTTGTCGAAAGTACTATTTGTAGCTAAAGAAACTTTTTAATTAATTCATAAAAAAAGATTATTTTAAAATAATTTAAAAAAATTTTTTTCATTCTTTTAAATATTTTTAATAGAAGTTTTTAGTTGTTTTAGAGTCTAATAACGTGCTAAAAGCACATTTAATGCATGCTCAAACTCGAAATTTAAAAGTTTTATTTATAACTTCATTTCAAATAGATTTTTAATTTTAATATTTTTTTCTAATTTGAATCTGTAATAAATTATTGAATATTTATAAAATTTGCGATTATTAAAAATTTTTAAA